>JAQNCA010000014.1:10109874-10120245 GCA_029783725.1 Acanthurus tractus
TGTGTGTGTGTGTGTGTGTGTGTGCGGTGCAAACTATTTCTCTCTGTGAGACTCTCACTGCTTTCCTCCAGTCTTGTCCCAGTAAAGAAGGCCTACAGAGCCCTCAGTGAGTGGGAGTAAGAGCAATAGAGATTCAGGAAAACTACCACTGGCTCCGTCTCAGCATGGGGACTTTCCACTGCTTCAGTCTCGTGTATCTGTCTGACTTTTCTCAAATAAAACATAAGGCCTGAACTAAATCTCCCATTTCAACTCGCAGCTTTCTCCTTTGCATTTTCAAACACAACAATCACTGCTCCAAAAACATTCTAAATACAAACAATTACAAACAATTATTAAATGGCTGTATTGATTATGTTTTGGATGATTATTTCTTCAGCACTGGTATTGAAGAGAGAATACAAACACAAATCAGTATAGATAAACAGCACATTTATATTAAATGGTTTTCAAATTACATTACTTACAGTTTATTTCAAAAGAAATTAGTTAGAAATAAACAGAAGGCATTAAGTAATTAATCATAGCAATCACAGTACAGCAATTGCTATTTTTTTAATTCTTAATGGTTCTAGGAATTTAAATTTACAGATAAGCAGATATCAAAAAGCTCAAAAATGCAAATCATACACAATAATAGACTTTAAAATAATGTTAACAGCAAATAGTTGTACTTTTAATACACTGCAAATAAAAATAGTGTTAAAAGCATACAGCTGCACTGTAAGTTTACAGCAAACACTTCTGTGTGGCAGGAGGACGCTTCATAAAAACAATGGTGAACAGTGTTCTTTTCAGAGGAGGAATCACGATGACTTTTGCATGCAAAGAGTCAAATCTAGGTGAAAAAAAGTTTAAACCAGTCAAAATATAATTACATCTTTACATCATTCAGTTGAATGTAGTGCTCGCACTCATACAGACAAAGAAAAGGTTTTGTAATATAAGATAAAGTGTGCTCGAATCCTCAACTGTTCCTCTTTATTTGTGTAGTTTTAGCATGGCCTCCCAAACACAGCAGCAGCTACTCTCTTCTCTGGCATGTTACTTCTCGCCCCACTGTGTACCATGGCAACAAGGGTGACATCATTGTTTCTGGCAGGACAGAGGGGTGGCAATAAAAGGAGGAAGACAGTAACACCACACTGTCCAATCAGAATCCAGGACAAATAATAGCTAATATAGGTGGAGGAGTTAAGTTCACAGTGAGAGCGGAATCTTTGGCTGGTTTCCCTGTAAACAAATCACACATTTGGCTGTAAAGAGTCAAAAACTGTTCATCTGACTGCTGTTCAACAGTGAACCACAGCAACATCACACACAGTTGCCAGTAAGGTTCATCTATTTAAAACTAATGCAGCCCTGTGATAAATTCAACATTCATGAATGTTATAATGTTCAGTTTTTGCTGGTTTAGAGACATTATGATTTAACTTCAGCCACTTTGGCGGATGTTGCCCATGATGCATTTTTAACTAAAACTGAACACTAAGTTAGACTGCATCCGCTAGCCGCAGTAGGGATGACTAAAAACCTTGCAACTGAATGTAACGATTTATGTTAAAAGCTAACCAGTGTGAGGCATGCCACTTTCACCAGACTCTTAATAATAAAATGTGAGATGGTGACATGGTGAAAATTTGTGTTTCTGAAGTAGCTACAATGTAACAATATTTTCCCATGGCCAAATAAATTGCAGAAATGGGAAGAATGTCAATGTGTCTTTCTTTTGTGCAGTTCCCTTTCAAATCAAAAGACAGATGGTGACAAGGAGATGAACCAAGTCCTCCCGCAACCACTGACAAGTAAACATGATATGCTTACCGTGAGAAAATAAACTACAGGTTTTGTGTACAAGAAGTACTGACTCAAAGTAGTGCAGTTTATTGGCATATGAATTCTGTGTTATTCTTAAACACATAAAAAACACTATATTACAAGACAATTCTCTTTTTATTCAGCCAGCAGACAATTCAAGGAGAGAGGGTTGCAGCATGGAAGTAAAAATCCACTCTCTCTCTCTGCCTCTCTGCTCTATAAGTTCATTAGGTCCACATGATCAAAGCCTATTTCTCTTGACAGAACTTCAAACAGAATGGAATAAGAACAGGATTGGATTACAAATGGAGGTGAACCTCTCTATCTCTCCATTTCCCTCTCCCCTTTTCTCTCTCTTTCCCCCTGAAGATACCTAAAAAAGATGAGTCAAAGCGTGTACCTTCCTGTCTCTGTTAAACAGCAAAGAGATTATTTTTGGCTGAGTTTGTTAGTAACCTGAACTTGCCCCTTTGGGTTGCCTTTTTTAGTCTACAGATGCTTAGGCTTTATTAAACACATAAAGGGACATTCAAAAAGCCAGTCTACAGAAGTTCTTCTTGCTGTGAGTTGAACTTTTAAACCGGATGTCATATTGGTTTGATCTCTGCCATAAATAGGAAGGGCGAGCAAGACACCAGACAAGGAGGGAGAAAAGTTGACAAAAGTACATGGCTTTGAAGAGGGTTTTAACCCTGTTTATTTTATCCTGCTCAGCAGCAAAAAGAGATGGTCAGCATCCCCCCCCGTACCCTTCACTACCAGACCTACAACTAATAGCAGCTTTACAGTAGAGAAAGAGAGAATTGGAAAGAGAGAAACACAAACAGACATAGAAAACAAAGACAGGTATAGAGCACTAAAACATTAACCTGGGGTCTCATAGTACATAAACAGTCAATCAGCAAATCAATCACACAGCTGACTAAAAACAGTCATTTCTAAGGATAAAGCAACACGACATTTTAATATGATTGGGATATAAAATAATTTAATTTTAAATGGGAGCAATTAGCTGTTGTGGTACTGCAAGAGATGAACAATATAAATCCATGTATGGGGTTGGGTGACATTCAAGATTAAGCATGAAATCTCACCACTGGTTTTTCAAATCAATTTTCAATATCCGGGCCTGTTCCATCCATAATCTTCTGATATATACACCCCAGCTTTGGCAGAGAAGTTATGATCAAAACCAGCAACCAAAAAAACCCAATTACCACATCCCCTGAATTGCTGTAATTTCAATGTACTGAAGTATTTAACACCTACATCTTAAAAACACAGACAGAACTTGATAAAGATCAGTGTCTCAATAGTAAAGCTTTGTTGTCAATACCTCAACCTAAAAATAACAGACATCAATGAAATGGTTTTATTTATCCTGCTTTGGGGTTTTGTTTTTTTCATGTAATTGATAACTGTTTGTTTGTAGTATGCTACTTCACATCCTTATAAAAATCAATCTGACCTACAAACAAATCACTGCTATGTATTCAATACTGTAATTCAAGGACACCAAACTTTGTGGTGAGTATCTTTAATTTTGTCACGATGTAAATAAAAGAAAGTTGTTTTATTGTTTTATTTTTCAGTGCACCACACACAGTATTAAAACACCAAATACTTGTCTTGTTCAGGACATGGGTACACATGTTTGAGATAAAAAGTGTCATGTCTACACTTGTCATACTGAAGCTCTTGGCACAGTGTACCAGTATATATTATATAAGCATGTATGTGTGTATTTGTCAGGGAGTGTTATTGAGTATGTGTGTTCATGTATTCAACAACAAGTCAGAACACCCACGATATCCCACAACTCCTCCAACCCCTTCTTGGCTCAACATGTTTGAACAAGAAGGGCTTTTCTTTTACTCTTCTGACTGACTGGCTCTTTTCCCTGTTCTTTTATCTTTGTTTTCTTATCATGAGGCACATGATGCAGTCAGAGTTTAGCTCAGTCAGCTAAAAACAACACACAAAAAACTTCCAGAAATACAAACACATGGGCTAATACTGTAGGAGTGTGCTTCCAGAGATAGAATTAAAGCACTGTGTTCAAACCCATCACACAGAAGAGACAGCCATGGGATAAACATCTATGAAAATATGACTCAAAAGTAGGACTCTCCTTTCTTTACTCCTGCAATTTTCTTCACCAACATAGACAGGATAAAGCTTAAGAAAGATGACGCTTTGAAGGGACAGAGAAAACCTTCTGTTTGGTTTAAACCCCAGGACAGTGGCATCTATCTGCTACACTGTTGCTGAACTGAAACGTGAGCTTTACTGTCACTGAAATTTCACCAAAATTTTACCGAAATGAGAAGGGTGTTCAGACTCCGGAGCAAAACTTGAAAAGTCACATGCCTAAAACCAAGTATTTTATCTGCAGTTTGTCAAACAGGAATCACAGCAACACAACACTTTCCTTCCACACAAAGCATTACAAACTGACAAAAGTACAACTCTGATGACAGATGCACTCTGATGCTTAACCATGAAAAATAAATCTTTTCATCTTCTACCTTCTCCTATAAAATGATACTTGGCAACTTGCCGAACAGACTCTCTGACCCTCCCTGCAAAATGGCTTTCAGTCACACAGTCTTAATAGGAGAGCCATTACAAGTTCATTTAGTTTATTATGTTACATGTAGAGAGGAGCTGCTAACTGTGGCAGAGAAGCAGTAGGGGAAAAGTAGACTAATGCACAGCAGAGAAGGAAAGAAGAGATTTTAAGCAAACCTGCTGATCAGTTTCTCATGAAAATGTTTTCCTTTGTGGTGCTGCATTTCTTGTATTTGGTATAAGCCAACCTTAGATCTACTCCCCACACTTTCAACAAACCTTTAATTTTATCCTTGGTATTCTTATTTTTTTTAATCTCGTCCTCTAAGGTAATACCTGGATTTTAAAATATACTTGTTTCACTTCATGAAAAAATTCTGAAAATTCAAAGCAAAATTCAGTAAGACAGCTGCAGAACTGCTTGCAAAATTTACTGGGGTTTTTATTTTCTTTCAGTGCTGAAGTTTGTTCGTCATGGTACTACGGTTATCAGGAACAGAGGGACATGGAAAGGCACTTTTATTTAGCCTCTAAAACGACCAAATAATAGTCCAGCCCCTGACATGTGAGCACTAAATACTGGACAGATACTCCGAATTCAGCCACTTTGCTCAGACATGAATGCTCATGCTCTGTGCGTTCAAGAGATAACATCATATCCCATGCTGCTCACGCCATAATGCAAAGAAAATTTAAGAGAAAAATGTTCAAATGCCAATTCGATTTCTTCTAATAAGCTTAGATCTTTAACCCGCTATGTCATTCCTTGAGACGTTATCAGAATCTGGTTAAACTAATGGCAGACATTTAATAACAGTTATGACAAAGATAGTCGGTTATTTAAGAGGTCGATGTGAATCATGGAGAGCAAAAAGAATTTCTGAGCAACTAGTACTAAAGTAAGTCAACCATGAGTGGAGAACGATGAGACCCACGTATGCCATTAAATTACATTCAATTATTCAGTCTTTGATCTTATCAATCAGATTGTAACCCGATGGCACAAAAATAAGATAAGACACATTCGTGAACACACTTCCATTTAGTCAGATAAGGAGAAAATAAACTTTTAGCTTGATTTAATAGAGAAAGCTGAAGCTAACGTCAACTACGTGATAGCTAACGTTAACGGTTACATCTAACGATACCGTTACGTTTCATGGGAAAATAACTTATGTTGGCATTGAATTAAACCCGTTTTAGTCGAAATTTACATATCGTGTAGATATTCAGTCAAATATGTTGTATCCTGCAAGTTTTTACAGCAAGACTTGTGGAAAAAGTAGCAGCTAAAGTTAGCATAAGTTAACTTCAGTGAAAACTTCGACCAACAGTCTCTAACGATAACTCCAAGCGTAACGGCCACGGCCACTTCGAGGTCTTAAAAACAACCGTAGGAACACCCACAACCAGTACAAAGCCGTATTTTACCTTCGTAGCAGAGAATGCCGATGTTGTTGTTCATTTTGTCCAGGTATTGATAGTTCAAAAGGTCCATTTTCGTTAGTAGCATTTATCGAGTTTTACACAAAAAAAAAGACCAGCTTTTTTTTTTTTCTTCTCTCAAGCGACGGTCAAAAAGCTAAAGGCCCAGCCTCCAACTTTAGTTAGTCTAGAAACCCCCTTAATAAAATAAAAACCCAAACGGGGTGGATAGAAATTTGATTTCCGCAGTTATTTTAAGGGAGTTTAAAATACTTTTTTTTTTAAAGTATGTTTGAATGTATCGCGGTGATAAAGAGCAGAAAAAAAAGAGTAGCGTCAGTTCTCCTCACAGCCAGCTGTAAGTCGACTGCACTGACACGCAGGCTATGCTTGGTATGACTCCTATGCTGCACCAGTGGTTTCCTCTGCTGCTGAGAGGGGCGCACTGGGCATGCTCGCTAAATCCCTGGAGCGCCTCAAATATCAAGGATGTTTTACGCGCAAGATCAGCCTCTCCAAACACATCCTGAGAGAAATACAAGGAAGAGAGGGGGACTCAAGGAGCTGCAGTGATCCCGTTTCAAATGTTTAAAAAGTATTACAAAATCTATTGTTAAGTTCTGACGCAGCACATTAAAACACAATTTAGACTGCAGATGTAAAATTGACCCACATGAGGTCCCTTTAGTATATAGAAGTGATAACTGAGAGGATTAAAGGTGCTTTGAAAGTACATTAAGGTTGCTATAACCTTATCATAGGGTGTGAGTCCAGACGAACATTACGGGAATATTGTAGTAATAGCACTGAAGTCATAAAATATGATATGCCACTATAAAGCTGACAGTTTACAGATATGGAAATGGGGAGATGAGCAACAGAAAGAGACCAGGGAAATGGAAGGGGAAAACTTACAAGTAAAAGAAAGATCAAGGGGAAAAAGAGCCATTGCAGCAAGTAAACTGTGTTTTTCTTACAAATAGATTTTCTCTGCTTTTCTTTTCAGCGAAGATGGGGGTGTCCCCTAAGTCTAAATATTTTGTAACAGCAGAACAGAATATAACAGAGTATGGACTTAATACCCTTAAGACCCCTAAAGCACGTGAGTAGACATTGTTACGCCTGTACACACACAAAAAAAGATTCTGTGACTTAAAATTTCATGTGCATTTGGTGGAGAAAAGTATCAGTGTAAACTGCTAATAGTTTTCTTAAAAGTAGATGGGGGATGTCACTGTATTTATTTTAATGTGTATAAAAAGTTACCAAGGCTCAGTGAAGTCTTGGAATGGCTCTCTCATGCCCCCTGGTGCTTGAAATGGGTTAAACTCAAATATGCCTTCAATAAAAAGGCAACAATGTGTAGAGAACAAGATACAAGTGGGATGAAAAAAGGAAACAGATGAACAAAGCGGCAATAAGATTGTCATCATATTACAGGGTTACAGAGAGAGTAGAGATGAGTGTCCTTGTATACTAGAGAGATGGAATAAGCAGGGCACAGCTGTGGCTCAGAGGGTGAGTTCACATAAAAACACATCTTTTTTTGAGAGAAAGGAAGAAGAGAAAAAGCTTTCAGGCAGTTGGATTCATTTTTCTATCTTGGGCTTCAAAAAGGTACATTTATTGTAAACTATATTTATCAAACAACATTTGACATGCTCCCTGACCTCTGTCTCTCTACAACAGGCCTCCTTCTAACTTTTAATACCACTCAAAACTGGATTAACAGACTAATTGTAGATAAGGACTTTACCTATATTCCCCAAACTCATTCTCTTACTGCATTCACACAGGCCACAACTACAAAACAAACACCCGGTATGTATGCATGTGCACGCTCTCTTGTGTATCTACCCTTCTCTGCTTCACAAATACACATCATTCCACATCTTTCCAAAGACCTCCCCTCTTTCTTTGTCATAAGCACACAAATACACACAAAAGACCTCTCCCTTCCTCCCTCTTGGCCTCCCCCTTTAACGGTGGTTCGGTACTAAGGAACACAGTTCTCGTCTCATTGGATACCCATTGTTTCAGTTTCACCCAGTTCAGACAGAGGGTTCATTCAGTGTGACTGCTGCTACTACAGCTGGTGCAGCACATTACAGCCCACTCAGAGGCTCAGACATTTAAAAAGTAAGAGATCTGAAACTGAGGTTTGCTCCAAAAGTCTTGAAAGTCTTGCATCAAGGCTGCATGTGCATCTGTGACATAAATCGGTGCAAAATTAAAGCTTTGACTTATTTTCACAAATAGCTTGTTCAAGTGCCAGATTAAACCAAAAGCACAAATATAAAGCATTTAAACAACACAGCAGATCTGTCAGACACAATAACCAAGTCCTTGAAAGAATAATGGGGCAGCTCACTGGTGCTTCCACAGGCAGATAAAGACTTAATAAAGACTTATTGGCTCTCCAAAACACTATTAAGGCCGTAAAAAGTTGCAACTCTGAGCCATCTAGATTTCTAGATCCTGAGTCCACTGAATTCAACTGATGAATTCTACAGATTTTATTCTATTCTACAAATTCTACTAAAGAAAGAAACAGAGTGTACAAGTGTAATATTATGCAAAACTAGATTCAGAATTGAGCATCTGTGCTTGGGCTCTATCGTTGCTTGAAAGAACTCATACTGCGTCAGATTGTCTTTCTTCACTTGTTTTTTTTACAGACTTTGTGTCTTTAATGAAGTAAACTTGTAGCTCAGGAGTGATCTAAGGACATATTATTATTATCTTTTTTGTACTCGATGTGCAATCTAATAGTTAACTGATACTTTGTTTTGGGAATCTTAAAATATCAGTCTAGCTTTGTACTTCTGGTTACTAGCTGCACAATTTGTTCTTCCTGTCACTGCTGCATTTTAAACTCTTGTATTCTGATTATTAAAAACACTTGACATAAAATTGACTTAAAAAAGGTGAACACAGTGGCTAACACAGTGTCTTTGTTCTGGTTTGGCATGCTGTAAGATTGAATAAGTATACTAAGGAGATTAATGGTTACACAAGTTCATGAAATTCCACCATTTTCTTCCAAAGGGACAAGTTGTTACACATAACTTAACCTACTGTGGTAATAACCTTTTCCTTCATAGTTTCCCTGGTATGACTCAGGACAGAGCCCAGTAGGAAGCTGGTGTTCTATAGCGATGTCAGCCATAGGAAAGGCAGGCTGTCGTAATACAGTTGATAAAAAATACTTTAGTACAAGGAAACAAACTTCTGTGGAAAAGCATCACTGCCTGAACACAAAACCGAATGATTCAACTACTGGAGGAACAAACTGGTTTATTATATTCTCTAGCCTTAAAAAATGAATTCTCCTTATAGCTGGACCTTGGTGATCCAGTGATTTGACTTCTATGTACTCTATGTACTTAGTTTCAAAATGAAATAGGTTTAGTATCTATCAGTGCACTTTCCTCATTCAGCCATCTTTCATTTGATGGTATTCGAACACTACTGCACTTCATCTCAGGAGGAAAATTCCTGCTTTCCTGTCATTATCTACCTTATTTCCTGCCTGTCTATTTATTCTTCTAATCTATCAGGACAAGGTGCTACCACACCTACTTCATCTCCTGCGGTGTTGTGTGTCTCTCTCAACAGGTCTGGGCTTCTCAGGGGAGTGGCACACTACACACATAACAACACGCTACACAGGCCAGGTGGTGATTCATCCTAATGCTTTATTAACATGCTCCAGTGTTTAGACACAAACACTAGCACAATAAAAGGCTGTAAGATGATGGTAGTGTGTTAGAAAGCAAGTTTGACTTGCTTTTGCCTTTCTCACTTGTCCTGCATCCCCCTTTGAGTTCAGGCTTACCATTTATCTCCGTATGAAGCAATGAAAGAGTGAATGCGCTGTTTATACCTGGCTGAAAGTGGATAAAGACAGATTAACATCCTTTAAACTTGAAGATAAACATGATAATTTATAAGCCAGGGTGGAAGACCAGCTGACAGAGATCACAGGTCAATTCCTTAATTACTTTATGGCACCCTCTGTTGAAATATACACACACTTAACCTTGTTTAGGTGGTGACATAATGCATCGAAGACACTGAACTGTGTTGTCTCAGCTCTTTCTATCAGAATGGTTACCTAACTGTGACTTTTTCACAAACCTTGAGGCTGTAAAAGGCGAGATTGCACATATCATGTTTGCAAACACCTGAGTAGGACAGACTTGTATTACAAGTTTTGCTGCTGTGGGTTGGTGTCTTTTTAACCATCTAAAAGTTAATCATTATTTATAAATCCTATACAGGTTCATCAGAATTTCCAGATTACACTATTGAGTGTTCCTCCTTCAGGAAACAAACAGATGTTTTGCTTACTGTTAAGAAATTTACATGATCTTACTGAGCATTCAAAGGCACAATTACACCCCTGCAACGAGACACCATTACAGAAGGTTTATGGGAGTGTTCCTGTGAAATATCAGGTTACTAATCCGAAACACTGATGACAACAAGTGATTGTATGAAAGTGAAGCTATTTGATCATTTCCCTCCTTTGTGTTTTGTGTGTCTGTGTGTGTG
>JAQNCA010000014.1:10120345-10136729 GCA_029783725.1 Acanthurus tractus
ATGACAACAAGTGATTGTATGAAAGTGAAGCTATTTGATCATTTCCCTCCTTTGTGTTTTGTGTGTCTGTGTGTGTGCGTGTGTGTGTGTGTGGCAGATGGTGAAAGGTGGAAACCCTGTTAGTCATTCATTATCAAATCAAAGGTTTTGTTTATAACTAAACACCAATCCCGTATTCACCTGCTGTGGGTACATTCAGATTTAACCATTATGTTATTGGGTTTAATTTCCTGTGAAGTTGGTGTAGTTATAAGGACACAAGCATGGTCTAATTCTAATACTTTTAAACCACAAGCATCAAGAGTGAATTATATTAGGGAAAGAAACAGATTACGATCACTGTATTAGTATTTTGATTCTAAAAAACACAGGAATATTAAAATGAAGTTGACATGACTTTTAATGGAGGCCAAACAAGCACATTTTCTTACATCTGGAAGCCCAAGCATCTCTGTTACATCAAAGTGCTTCATTTCTGATGGTATAATGGGGAATGTTTTGTCTTTATTAAAGAAGAATTGTTGCATCTGCGTATTGGATATTGCACTTGACCATACTGCATTTTAGATCACATTTCTAAAACTGCAAATGTCTATCTTCTGTACTGAAATATTTTTTTTTAAACCAAGGATTTTCAGAAAAGGTGGTTTTGGCCTAAACAACTATTAGCTGCCATTTGCACATGATATTCTTCATTAAATATGTAACACAAAATGTCCTGCTTTTTATGTAAAATCTTACCTAATGTGAGTAAGACTGTTGTTTGTAGATTCCATATTTTTTATTTATGGGATTTTTCTATATAAATGAGAATAATCAGAACTTAATCTATAATATAAACATTTTTTATAGATGATTCTTGGGAATTTGGTAGTTATTGCACAATACAGAGTAGACACCTACAGAGTTTTCCTGCATTTGATGATCCACTATTAAACTAACAATGAAGCAGCCCGATGCCTCTGGTACCTGTTTAAACACTTCTACAGTATAAATTCCTCATCCGTTTTTAAGTCCCATGCAATAATAACTATCATATCAGTACAGCAGCTTTCAGCCACAACTTTCATGCCAGTGATAGTGCTACCACGTACCAGTTCACAACTGCTACCAGTCAAAAACTGGTACAAGGTAGGGATGTTCCTGACAATTCATTTCCCTTAAGGTTCAATGGAAGTTTAAACTTAGACTAGCTGTCTGTTCTAAGAGCAAGAGGGTTAGGGTTAGGGTTAGATCCAAGAAGTGAAACACTGTTTGAAAAATATAAATAATCACATTCTGTAATAACACAATTGTTTCAAAAGCTACTAAAATGTGCACATTAATCTGTTATTAAAATGTGTCCATTAATGTCCTTCATATACAAATTGCAGTTGCTGGATTCTGAAAATGAAGCCATCAGTCTCATTTCCATCATCCTAGACCACCGTTTTTTACATGTTAGTTATACCTAGATCACTTCTGAACTGTAATATCACATAGTGCTACTTATAAGAACAGTCAAACCACCTGTGTATTTTTAAGCAACAATAATTATGGTTTCTCAGGATTGTTATATAATGTGCAGTGAAACAATATAAACCAGCTGAGGACTGTGTAAAGTGTTTACAGGCAAGACATCTAAGTCATAATGTACTACTTCTCTTTCTTACAGCCCATCTGTTCTGCTTCTCTTTCTCCATTTGAGCAAACTGTCGTACTCTTGTCTCAAACTGACCTGTTGTCTCCTAGACCCCTCTTCACTTTTTGCTTTATTCATGGAAAAAAGCTCTCTAACAATGCAATTGCAGGCCTAGGCAGCCCTTTGTTAAATGTCCTGACTCTCCTCTGTCCTCCAAATTCTGTGTTCTCCTCCCTTACACCTCCTCATGCCCCCCAACCCGCCTACTAAATTTTGTTTACAGCATTATAATAAAACTAACATTTGTAAAAAGACAGCCGCTGCACTCTCACACTCAGGCAATGCAAGGTTACATATCTACTGTATGTTATCAAAAGTATGCAACAGCCTGGAACATAACTCTGAGGTGTGAATCTCCCTGAGCGGTACATGCTAACAGTAAAGGCGCACAGACATCTTGCAAACTG
Organism: Acanthurus tractus; assembly: GCA_029783725.1. Lineage (NCBI taxonomy): Eukaryota > Metazoa > Chordata > Actinopteri > Acanthuriformes > Acanthuridae > Acanthurus > Acanthurus tractus. Next base: position 10,122,434 of record JAQNCA010000014.1, read on the forward strand.
CAGTTTTTAAGAGAACATCAGTCTTTTCAATCTTGAAATTGAAATTGAAATCTGAAAAAACATGCAATCAAATATCTTATATCTTTCATATATAAATTAACAAAAATATACACATATAAATCATAAGACTGGTCAGTATTTATTTTGTTGCTAATTAACCAATATATAACACCAAACTAATTCATTTCTGGTTATGGAAAATGATCGGTGTCTCTATTCACCAGTGGGGCACATGACAACATTCTTGCCATACTAACAATTAGCTGGTAACAAACTGACCCCAGGGGCTTACCATTTACTGGCCAAGACTGCTCCTATGTAGGACAACAGGCTGTGTGCCATAACCACTCATGCTCTGCATCTGTGCCTGGATTACAGCTTGGCGTGTTCAGATGTTTTCAACGCAACCTTATCGCTGGATGCCAGAGGCTACAAATACTAAAGATACTTTTATGAGAGGAGTGTGTTCATGGACTGTTAGGTATTACTACGTACCAGCCTTCCAATCTTTAAATAAAAAAAACGAATCATGTTCTTGGACTAAACGACCTTGAATTAGATTTAACATTAAATTTAGGGTAAAGATAGAGACAATAAATACATATTGATTACTGTTGCTTTAAAGTGTTTGTGTAGATGCAAAAAAGTTTAATATTTTCTAATCTGTTGAATTTTTAAGGCATTTTCTAAATTTAAATATATTTCTGGAATCCTCAATCAAATCGAATGATTTTTACTAAATTTAAAAAACTCAGTATGCCGTAGCAGTAAGACTTTTTTAAGCTACAACCAAGTTTAACCTTTTTCTTAGTGAGAGACTCTGCAATCCTGTTAAATTTCATCCTGAGTAACTATGGGGAGTGCTATCAAAAAGAGAAGAATGTGAAGTATGTGTGGTCAGCATGGCTCTGAGAAAAAGCTCCCTTGCAAAGACAGCAGAGCTGGTGTGGCACCAGTGAGCGTGGCATTTACTGAGAGCAAAAGTAGGACATGAGTTCTGAGAAGCAGCAAGAGCCCCAAATTCAAACAGTCACTCTTGTCAGGTAAAGACCCATAAAAAAAACCAGAGCACCTGACCAATCGAGTCTGGCAACTGTTTAATGCACAGATGGGAGTAAGAAGCTCCACCTATGAAACAGCTTGGCCTTTTTATTCTGCTGGATGACTCATCGTACAATCTTGCTGGGATAGACCAGATTACAACTTTAGTGTCTAACACTAAGTTTTATTGCTGGCAAGTGGAAAGCATCAGCCCATTGCAAAATGTGCACTAAGTTTATGGCTATCAGCGGCCTTCCCGGACAGACTTAGCAGTGAGAAGGAAATTGTTACAAGGGAATCTACCTTGAGATGTTGTTCAAAACATAGACAGAACAACAAAGCAGCTTTGGAAAGCAAATGAGTAAAATCCCATCTTTTCTAACTTAGCTACACACAAATATGTTAGAAATGAGACTCTTTCCACAAGTGAAAAAAACATGTTGTCTTGCTTAAAATAAAGAAAGAAACGCAGTAAACAACTCAAAATGATTACTGATATGTAAATGAGGAGTAATTCTTTTTTGGTCAAAGTGCAAAACAGAAATGCTGAGTGTAGAGAATAACAAAGGTCAGCTTTATTTAACCTTGTGACTTGGCACTGTGACCCTTGACACTTGACCTCTGACCTTGTGACCATTGCGGCCCCTTGCCCTCCATTCTTAATGGCCGCCCACTGAACCACGACACTTAACAAAGCAGTGACAATGACATAAGTGCCTGTGAGCATGTGAGCATGTGTGCATGTGAGCGTGCATGCAGCAATAGACTAGTAAATTAAGCTGGGAAGTGTATCAAGAGGCACAGAAAGAGGGAGGTAAGAGGGATTGGAAAGCTATAATAGTTAGTTTATTAAGTACCAAACAGAAACAAAATAAAAATACACCTACAAAAAAATACATAGTATATACATTTAGTTAATCATAGCACTTTTATGCAATGTTTTGTGCAAAGACTTTCTTTGACTATGACAATATGAAAAAATCCTGTTGAAAAAAAAAGGAGTGGATCCACGGCTACACATTAAGTTGCACTGCTATCTTAAAGCAAAAAGTTTGACAACAAGGAAAATGATCCAAAAATACTGTTCATGGGGTACAATAATGAAAGTGTTTAAAGCATTGAGTTACATTGCTGCTGTCTGGTAAAAGAAATAGTTCTGATTTTTTTAATTTTTTTTACACTACAACAGACTTTGGTCAATTCTGTCCATCACTATGCTTGGCTACCATTAATTACAGTACAATTATGTTATATTTTATTATTTGACTCATCCCTTTGACCATTTGGAGGCTGTGGGTAGACCTATAGTGCCCCGACTCCTGTTTTAAAGCCAGTGCCTCACTCAAGGGCATGGCAGGATTCCTACAGTGATATCTCACATACTGAAAATGTCTTTTGTGATGAGAAACAAAGAGATAAAATCAGGTGTCAGAGAAGAAGAGCAGGAGTGCAATGATAAAGTCAGTAGTGAAGTGTCACTCTGTATATTGTCTATACATCACTTTGACTGTTTGATTGTTATAGCAGTCATAAAATCTTTGCTGATAGCAACGATTTATCTACCACAGACTTCTTGACCTACACATGAACTGATAACAGGCAACAACTTTGACACTAGCAACAGTAACTGACATTATTTTACCCCATTAATTATTAAAGAGGTAACAGACACTGACTGGGGAGCTGATGGATAAGTATCCAATAAAACACAGGTGGAGTTTGAGGCAATAAGGCATACCTATAAGGATACTTTTAATGCATGCCCACACTTATAAGAGCAAAAGCAAAAAACACTTAGCTTGCATACACAATCACACTAGACACCAGTTTGCTCCACATTGTCCCCTACTGTTTTATTTATGGCTGTTATGTTTGCTGCAGACTTTTACTATGAACTCATGACTTAGAGTCAGTCTCCCACTCACACAGTTAGTGGATATGTGAAGTGCATGCCCAATCATTGAATCACAGGGCAGGCGATAGACTGCTCAGCAGCACCTTGTCTGCTGAGTGTAAAGAAAAAAAACTCAATTGTGATACCCCAGTAAAAAAAGAACCACAAAATACAGGTCTGAGAACAGAATAAAAACAGCGAGCCTTTGTGTAGACTGAAGATACAGAAAAGTCTGAAACTCACAGGTCAAACAATCACATTTTGTTTTATACTTGTAAATTTACTGTCAGGTCAAAGGAATGATTCAATTTACTAGGGAAGAAACTGAGCTGCAGAAAATACTCCTCTGGCTTCAGTGAAACAATCATGGAGCTTTGTATTTTTGCTGCCAAAGTCTGGGAGTGGAAGTTTACGAAGTACAGCACAGTAAATTTTACTGTGTGTAAAGAGTCAACAAGAGCTTCACAGGGACTTCTCACACTCTTGGCCAAGACAGGTTATATTAAATCTGAATGGATCACTTGGCTTTAAGTATTTGTTTAATATTTCCAGTTTCTACTTTGAATGTATTTAAATCATGAAAGTATCACAAGTGCGTTGTTTTGTTTAGGATATAGTTTGACATTTTGTGAAATAAGCTTATCTGCTCAGTTACTAAGAGTAAACTGAGTGGATTGGTAGCACTCTCACATTTTCTACCCCAAGCAATGAGCTACTGCTAGAGGATAGGTAGCTTAGTTTAGCATAATCAGTGGCACACTGCACACTGGGGAACTCTAGTTCTTACCTAAATAACAAAGAACAACTACCAGCATCTTTAGACTGAAAAAATAATTGTTTGTTTTATTTGTGAAATATCCTTGTGTGAAGATTACAGTGACAAGTTGCAGTTTTTGTGTGCCAGACTATTTGCTGGCTTGAGGCAGTGACTTCCTGGAGTCTGGTTGTCATCAAGAGGTTACCAAGATAGCAGAGACTTCAGGATTTGTCAAACTATTTCTAGCTGGGTTATTCAAACATCTAAGGACCACATCACGTGTTAAACTTTAAACGCTTATAACAAGTGGTGCAGGAAAGATGAGTCACAGAGATGGCATTATGCTGCACAACATGTACACTCACACTTTTTTAAAAACAGTGTCATGTTGCACAGGCAATGTTGAGAAATATCTGTCAAAAACCTGGACAGGCTGGAGGATAAACCCACTCCTTGTTGAAAAAGCTCTACACACACCCAGAACCCAACCCTTCCCACCCACGGGCACAAATCCTTGATCAAATTACCTCCCACCTTGAATACTGTTTGCCTCCAGCATGGTTTAGACAAAATGCCATGATGCAAGTTCTCAAATTTTACTTCTAATGTTGATTTGACTCTACACAACCGAGCATTGACAAGCTCTGACTAGCCATGATTGCTCTCTTCCTGTGAGAGGAGTATCACGCCACCGTTAAAAAGTTAAACAGGAGCAAAGTCAAATCAAACAAGCTTGCAGTTGTTAATTCACATACAATTTGAATTATGACATCCAAGTCAGGTGACAGGATGTGATTTCATCTGCTATTCTGTTCCACCTCAGTGTGGACCTGCAGTACATAATTATATTCTCCAGACTTGGTGACAGTTTTCCCTCCTGCCCAATGTCTATATCTGATTTTATGAAATACTTAAATAGAAAGGAATTTAAAACAAATATGAACAATGTGCACATTTTGCCCTACCTAATAAAATCTACCAAACAAAATTTAGCTGAATTTAGGGGAATTTTGCCTTGCAGTACTAGCACAAGTTAAATCGCTAGAACAGTTAATGGCTGAAATAAGGATAAATCCTCTTCTAAATCCTAAAAGTTTAAAAAACAAAGTCTGAGCTCTCCTCCAACTGATAAACAGCTCCAGATGAGGGCAGAATGGTGTGACCATTTCACCAAAAATCTCCTGTGTTCCCCTCAACTCTCCGCCGGCATCTGTCCCTCTACTCCGCCTACCCAACCCACACAATGCTCAAAGACCCACAAAAGCCGAATGGGTTTTCAAATTTCTGTGTTATGAACAAAGTTTCACAACTTTGAACTATTTGGTGTAACCTTTTAATTTCAGGATCTACCAAAGTTCTATAAGTCATAAAGGTGTTCCTATTATTTTGTCCACAACCTACAGTATACTACCTACTTATGGTGATACTTGGCGCAAGAAGTATATAGAGGGGTCTGTTTTAAGGGACTACCTCCCTCCACCAAAATCTAGAAAAAGACTGGAAGTGTTTGAACAAACCATGGAAACTATAACAATGATGGGGGGATTCTGCAAGTGTGTGTATGTGTGTGTATATGTGTGTGTCACTGAGTGGGTTTTCTCTAAACAAACAAACAGTTTTGTCCAACATGTGTGTCTCTGCCTGTGCTTAAGTGGAGCAGAGGGCGCTGTACAGATCTCAGCCAACCACCTTCTCTTGGCATCAGCTCTTCTTTTGTTGTGGTTCCTCTCAGAAACAAAGGGTCCATATTTCATCTCTTCAGTAAGGCCCTAAACCACCGGCCCTCTTTGGAGTGACTCGCTTTGATCTGACATCCAAGACCAAACAAGCATAATTCGGGTAATGTCTCTGCATTTACACCCAAAAACAAAAAAATTAAAAACTGCTAGAATTTCAAAAAACACTGAGCTACAAGCACAAATTTTAATCGGTCTTTGTTGTTGGGCCTCTAGTGCAGTCCAGACTGCTTAAGGTTGATTTCAAATACAGGTTTGCACCAGGAAGGGTGGAGCACTTTGCAAGATCTTCCAAATAGCCACCAAAATTGCTATGGAGGGGTGATGCAAGTATTAAGTATTTCCCCACATTTACCATTAAATATAAGGCGCAGACTGCATCACTGCTTTTTTTGTAAGCTAGTACAGTGATTACTGTATATTCAGGGTCAGGACTATTTGACTTAAGACCTGTGATTACTGTAGTCCAGAGACTGTTTGTTCCTACAACCGGAAGGTGGGAGCTCACTGACAGCCTGCATCATCCTGCTCCAAGTGTTCTGATGTGTGTGTAAAGGAATCAGTCTGAGAAGGAAACTTAACTTATGTGTATCTATTTGTATGGGTTATTTGGCAACATATTTGCCATTTGTTTTTAAACAACATAACGAAAGCAAAATACTGTTTTGTAAATTTCTACATTATGAATGCAGGTACGCAACATTCAGCGTTGTTGGTATGGGCATAATGGTTTGTGATACATAATGTCATTGCATTTTGGCTTTAAGACTTTAGTTGAATTTCAGTCATTTAAGGAGGGTGTTCATAGAAAAAAGATTTAACCTTTAAGAATTATATCTTTATCTGAAAAGTATGTATAGGAGGTGAAAGTACCTATTAAGGCCTGCCCTGAACTCGCCTCTCAGGCAGCATTCAGCATGGACAACTCCCGCAATGAGGTAAGGCAGCAACGCCTTCAAGGCAAAACCCAGGGCAAAAATTTCTGTCAGGCACTCATGCTGTTCCCTGATGAAACCAAGTGGCAACCTTGTGTGCTAAAAAATAGAGCCGACATCAAGTGCAAAAACTGCAGTTCTTTGAATGGCCACTTGAGACTTGCTCCAAGAGCGAATCAATCCCCATAAAGCCCCATAGTGAAATGCCCAATTTTACAGCAGAAATAAACATGTTCATGACCGGTTACAGAAACCTGCTATCTTCTCTATAACTAATACACCCATTTGTTAAATTAGTACAGAAGCATTTTTTTAACTCTCATTTCTCCTCAGTTTCACCCACTCATCCACACATGGTCCCCTTTCGTCCAAAAAGATAGTAATAGCCATGATGCCAAATTTGAGGTTTCAAAACAGTACTCAAAACATCCTGTTGGCTCTGTCCATTGCTCAATTCTTGCCCTAAATTCATGTGAGCACACTGTAATAATTAAGGATGAGCTTATCAACAATTCTGTCAACTTGTCCTTTCCCTTTTCTGGATGAGTGGTAGGTTAGATGACTGTTTAGAGAAATTTTAGCGAGTGCTTTAAATAGAACTGTAAATTAAGGGGAAGCCCGACACTGGAAATGATACTATTGTCTGTGAAAGGAAACTGTAGCTCTATTAAAAAAATGTTGCTACACTCAACCCATCACAAGAATTGTACATGTAAAACACAATGTATATTCATTTTCAATTTAAAGCAGAAGCTTTAACAAAGTCCATATTCGAATAATACCTGATACAGACAGAATTCTATTTTTAGATAAGGACTAAAAATTTAAGCAGCCTTAATTAATCTGAGGTAAAGAACAGCAGTCTATTTTGGGATATTATTGTCATATATTTTCCATATATTTTCCACTGCACCAAGCAGTCCACCTCAGACCAATACATTATTCATGCACTGCAATTTAATTTCCCAAAGTGCAGAATTTGGTTAATAACCTAAGAAATCCATTTCCAATAGAGATTGTTGTATGCAGGAGTGTGGTTTGGGAAAAAAAAATAACAATGCTTTTCATTTCAAGCTCTAAATATTGTGAAATAAAGAACTGGTGCTCACAAGCCCCACTTGGTCTTTATGAGTTACGGCTGTTGTGAAGACAGGCCTGAGCCTCTCCCTCTTCTGTGAGGAGTGCTCTGGTGTCGAGTGCAGCTCAGGCATTACAGAGACTGGTCAATAAATGCGAACGAGTGGGCAGACCTGGTTGGCCCACTGACTCGTAGCTACTAGTTTGTCAGACTAGCTGGTTGAGTTAGCTTGCTTAGCAGGCTGGATCGCTGGCTTGCCCATTTCTTCAGCACTGTTGTAGAAACAGGCCGAGTGTATTGTCTTAGGACAAAGAGGCCATGCATGACCCACAACAAAAAGTGACATCAGTGCAGAGGAAAAAACAAAAACACTGCAGGGGAGCGGGGGAGCAGAGGAGGAGGGGAGGAGAGCTCTCATGCCATTTACTCAGAATTGCATAGAAGCTGATATTCAGCTCATTTAAGCCAAAGCATTATGGGAACAAACGAGTGACATGGGAGGCATTGTACAGCTGAAGCGGTTTCTAAATATACTCAATCTCTCAACACACCAATGAACACACATCAGCATCTATAAATGTATGTATATTACAAATTTGATCAATCACATGCATCTCTAAAAGAGACAGGCAACTTGAGGAAATGTGAAACAGTTCTAAGAGCAAGCTTGCACTTATACCAAACTACATGATCTTTTTCTCTTGTTGGAATTAAGCAAACCATTTGCCTTCCCTTTAAGAACTCAATCATAATGCTCCCTGATGTTTGTGGAGCTTCAAATTCTTTCATAAGGTAAACAAACTTACTCGCAAAAATCACAAATCCACCTGTTTGTCACTCCCAGCTTCTTTAAAAGCCTCCTCCACAATAGTAATTCAGGTTTGAGTGCTGCGTAGCCAGAAAGTAGTTATTAAATGCATGACACACAATCTGCTAAGCTGCTGAGGAGAATACTAAAACAACAAACCAAACTTCCACCTCCAAACACTGCAGATCATCATCACTGGTATCCTCTCAATGTTAAGTGTCCTTGTACTGGAGGTTTCACTCAGCTCAGGGGCCTGCTGGCACTGGAGGGGCCTGCTGACAAGGATTGGCCATTTCTTCCTAATCTCGGAAGGAATTTTTTTTCAGCAACGCCAGAGGTCCTCAGACATGATTAGAAGTGTAGAAGAAAAAGAAATGAAAGGACGGGAAGAGAATAAAAGAGAGAGAAAGATGCATAAAGCTCACGAAGGCCAAACACAGACAGAAGTTAGAGACGCACACTGACATTGAGATAGAAACAGATGAGACAGAGCAGCACCCCACCCTGATTCCAGTGAAAGCAGGTTAACACAAGCAAGCAGCTGGTTGAAAAGCAGCACTAATGGCAGTTGAGTGCGGTTGGTTTTATTTGCCTGTGTATCTGCAACTGCAAGCTTGCACAGTACAAAGACGCTTATTGTCCAATGGCAGAAAACAGGGTAAAGGCTTATGGCCCAATGTGATGTTGCATTTCATCCGCATATAAAGCGACCTTAAATCATACAAATCGTTTGTCCACAGTGAACCATTTGACAGCACAAGAGTCAAGGCAGAGTTCATACAGTTCAGTTCTGCTGACACACAAGACACATGAGCAACTGTGCACTCTGATCAAACTTACTCTCTTCTTCATTCGCATGAACAAATGATGCTGCTCTTGACAGAACATCCAGTGGTGTCTCCATGCTTGGATGCCTGTGGGACAGAGGAGATGGCACTGTGCTGAAAATACTATGGGGAATAAAAACTGTTTGGCTTTCATCTCAAGCATGTAGCATTTTTAGGAAAACTTAGTAAATACTTGGTAGATGCCAAGTCTTTTAGAGCTCACTAACTGTTTCAAGATCTCACAGCATGTAAATGCAATCATTCATACAATCATCATCATAGATTTTGGCTAAGCAGAGTGCCAGACACAACAAGGCTGCATCTTAAGATTTTCATTGAGAATATCTCATCCTCTGATCATTTACTCAGTTAATAAAGTGAAAAAATGTCCACCACAATATGTTGGAGCCAAAGGAGACAAGAGGATGGAAGCAAGGATTTTTGGGCATTCTCCCCTAGAATATGACTTGAATGATTATTGACATTGTTGCTGATTTATTTTCAGCTTATCAGATAAATAATTGATCAGTTAACCACATAAGTTCAAATACATTAGTTTATTATTACTCGGGCGATTACTGATTTCTGCTTCTCATTCACCTGTAATTTAAGATATCTAATCTGTACCTGGGCTCCTCTAAATGGTATGAACACTTCATGGTTGCTATCCTGTAGTTTGTTTTATTATTTATGACCTTCCTGTGATATTTGGACTTTGCCCTTCCAAATATTTTGGAGCATTTTGGGGGAGTTTTGTCCCACAATGTTGAGCCTTCAGTCTAGCTGTGCTATGAAAGGTATTTGTGGATTAAAAAAAAAACGCTCCAGCGCACTTCTCTCTTCTTCCCTCTTTCTGCATTCCTTAAATACCTTTCCCCTCATTTCTCCAGGAAAACAGCGTTTTGAGCGAGATTGTCATTAAAAACTATCAACGCTGCTTCAGACTTAACTGCATAAACAGGTCAGGTTTATTGCACTTAAGCTCGTTACAACACAATAACGCTGTCTACGTGGTGCGCGTAAAGAAAGGCGAGAAACTTCTGATTACAACCGACCTGGACAAAACTGAAAGCAATCATATTAGCAGCAAGTGCGTCCTCTTTTATTCCCACCGTCCCTTTTATTTATAACAGCCTGACTCAGTGCTGCCTTCTCGGGCACTTAGGAGGTGTCCAGGGTGGCAAAATAAAAGGCAAATTATAGCTTTAACTTGAAGCTGGCGCTGTAAAAGAAATGTGTCGCTAGCTTAACGCAATTTTGGGATTAGCATTCACTTATTTCCACTGACTACACTTGGAAGAAAACAACTTTATGCGGTCGACTCTCAGGAGGAAAACAAATGGCTTAAGGAGGCTTTTTGACATGTGAAAGTTTGGGAACCGGCCAGAGTCTCTTCATGTCGTGAATGAAATTACTCCTTCGTATAAACAGGCGGATATTATAGTAGCACAGTCTTGAATATGTTCTTAGCGCCGTCTCCATTTACATGTTTAATATCTCACATGAAAACGAGCTTAATTTGGACCGAGGTATTAAAAACATACAGCGCACTCTCATTACACAAATCCGAAACAATATCAGTCAGATACAACTTCATGTTTAACGGCACTTACCTCCTTTAAGCGCCACTTTGGTATCTTCCAGTATTTTAACGGGCGCACGGAAAAAAAATGAAATTAAAAACAAGTCACGAGAGCAGGTTTATATTCCACAGAGATTCAAAAACGAAAGCGGCGATTTAAACGCTTCTCGTACGACTAAAGACAATAGTAGCAGAGCTGTCGGGACAAACTTGGTTGTAGGCTAAACGAGGAAGAGGAGGAGGAGGAGGAGGAGGAGGGAGGGGAGGAGGAGGAGGAGGAGGGGGAGGAGGAGAAGGAGGGAGGGAGGGGAGGAATGCCTGGAATGATGGAATTCAGTTCCTAGCAGGTGGTGAAAGTGAAGCGCGCTGATTGGTGGAGGACCGAAGCGATGATATCAGCATATATTATGATAATGAGGCCATTGCATCACATCCTCTGAAGGTTGGGCTGCTGTCACCGTGTTTATTGCTCCGGGAGTCAGAGGTGATGAAACATTTAGCAGATGATTATTAAGGAGAGTTCTCTGCTTTAACTGCAGGCTACTTTATATGTGCCTTTTAGCAAAGTCCCTGTAATGAAATATACAGCGCAAATGTTTACACTTAGCTTGAAATCCAAACATGATAACACAGTCCCACTTTTAAGCTTTATTATCCGCAAGTGCATATCTAATAAGAGGTATTATCCTACAATATAAAGAGCAACACATAATTCTGTACTTGTACTGCCTTACAATCAGTCTACAAACTACATAATGTATGTGTTAAATGTTTATATTGCCTAGTTTAGTATATGTTAAATTGTTTCATGTGAAATGTTGCCTAAAACATATGCATTATAACCTTTACATCTAAGCACATAAAATTACTGTAACCAAACAGGCAAACATAAAATTGCATTTTATTTTGTAGCCAGCTAAAGTGAAGCCCATTTTTGCTACAAAATCAATTCATTGTTTAATCTACACCATCATATTTTATGAGGTGATTATCTGTTTTGAGCATGAAATTTGAGTCTGAAAAGTAGCTAAACTTATCAGCAAATATAGTGGAGTAAAAAGTACTATACCCCTCTCTAAATTGTAATGAGGTAAAAGTGTAATGAATATCATGTTAAAATACCTCAAAATTGTATTTGATCACAGTGTTTAAGAAATGTACCATCACTAAAAGCTGTAGTAGGTTGTGATTGGAGTGTGTACAATTCTCAAATGTGGCCTTATGTATGTCAGTAAAAGGCATATATGGTGAGCAACCTGTCCAAAAGTACACAAAGATTAGTGCTTAAGTGCAGAAAATGTGAGCAGGTTACCAGTAAAAGGGAAAAACACACCACAAATCATATGAGGAAATCTGAGTCTACCTTCAGATGAGTCATGTGTCCCTGAAACAAAGTCATTTTAAGGTACTGACTCACGGTAGCAAATAAAAGACAATAAATAAAGCAAGTGACAGCACAAGGAAGTAACTGAAACTGTCACTAGTGACTATGTTGGAATAAAAAAACATTTTAGTCACAATCAAGTTTCCTCTTCATTTATCCAATTGGGTAAATTTCACTTTCACAGGGCAGCAAAATCAAAAAAGGAAGACAAGAGAGAATGTCACATTTGCTAAGCAGATTTAATTTTAATCATATTTCATTTCATTTTATAAAAAAAAATCTGTTTACATTTTCAATGTTTCTTAGAGCACAAAAGATCAAATAGAGTAGATTTCCAATCTAGACCTTACAACCCAAATTGCTCAGTTGTGTCTTCAGATGGAAATTTTCTAAAACAGACTAGAAGATATGATGTCCAATAATTTACCCACCAAATTTCTCCTTTCCTTTTCTTACACTGTATTTTTTTCCGACTTACCTGAGGTTAAGAGACATGCCACTGACAACAGAGTAACCAGAGTTGCTGTTGTATTAAAAAGTTTATTAAACTCATATCTTGTCATTAATTTACAGTACGTATGGTGAAGAACAAATTTTCTGAAAGACCTCTAGACAGGCAGAAAGGCAAGCAGAAGTTAAGAAAAGGGAACATTTTTTAATAAAATAAGAGTGATCCTATCATTTTAATGTTACGAATAAAGACACACATATGACTCAACTATCAAAAATGTGGTTAAAACGCAAAATGGAGATGAAGAATTTGAGATCTTTGGCACTGCGAAATGGAGTTAAAAAATGTGGATGTGGATGTTTGCAACATGTAACAAGTTTACTGCTCAAGAGTTTAATAAATCCTCTCCGAGCACAAAGCTGAGAATAAAGAAATATCTTCAGTGTCTGCCCTTTTTCAGCATCATGGATGCCCATCATCTTTTATCTTGGTAGATTCATTCCCTCAGAAAATGAACAGATACACTCACATTACTCAAAAGAAGACAGATGACACAAGTGTTTTCTTCATTATACTTGAGGTACTTGTGGCATGCTGTGCTCTCACTGTGTGCTGTGGCTCTGGACACAGCCAATTCAGCAGTTCCTTGCCAGTCGCTGATGTCATTAACCAGAAAGGTCCAGTCTGCAGTACCATTAAATGTCAGCCATAATTCAGTCAGCCTCGTGAAATGTCACCCGCTTGTCTACAACTTTTATGAACTTTGAGATAAAGAACAGTTGTAAAGACAATTCTATACTCTTCAGGCTTGGACCTGGTTAGCCATCTCCCATCACAAAGGCTATGCAGTGATACAACCGGGGGTGGGGGGGGTGTAATCGTTCCAGCCACAGTTTGTTTCAGGGTAAAATCGAAGGATGGATGTCAATTGTCTGGCTGACAGTCATATAGGAAGACATACTCCTGATAGACGGACAGGATCAGGACATCTGTGAGACAGAGGGCTTCCTCCTCCAACCATTCCACATCTTGAGCAGTTTTTTGGAACTGTATGAAACTGTCTTCCACATGCCTGGAAAGGGAAACAGTGCAATAGAGATTTACAACTACATTAACAGAACAATGGTTATACAGAATGAAAGGTTTAAAAACACACTTTAGAGATGTGTCTTTGCCCAAAATGCCATCTCTATGTCTTAAAAAGTGAACATTGTTCAAAAGATTGTTCATTTTTCTAATTAGTTGAAGGTAAAACATGCAAAATGCTTCAAGGCCATCTTAAAGTAATATTTTGACACTCTGAAAATATGCTTATTTCTTTTGTTATCGAAAGTTAGGTGAGAAGATTTATTCCACTCTTATATCTGTACTGTTAATATGAAGCTATAACTAGGTAGCTTAGCTTGGCTTAGCTCAGCATAAAACAAATGTGATATAAGATGCTAATTAGTGAGCTTTAGATGTTTAAGTAGTTAGATTTCCAAACCTTTTGGCCGAGCAAAAGGCTGTGTCCCCTAGTTTACAGTCAAGCACACAGACTTGAGTGTGGTATCCTTCACCTCATGCAACTCTCAGAAGGAAAACAAGCCAAGTGTAAATCCCAGAATGTCAAACTATTCCTTTAGGGCAGGGATGTCAAACTCATGCCATGGAGGGCCAAGAGGCTGCAGGTTTTCTTTCCAACCAAACACTCCACCAGCTGATTTCACTGATTGGTCCCTGCTCTCTGCTTGAAGGTGAGGTAATCAGTAAAATCAGCTGGTGGAGTGTTTGGTTGGAAAGAAAACTTGCAGCCTCTCGGCC
>JAQNCA010000014.1:10141531-10170191 GCA_029783725.1 Acanthurus tractus
ATTGTATTGTTTTGTTGCTCACAAATCAAGTGAGATGATGAAAGCAGGTTTGTGTTTGTTTGTGTTCCATGTTTTACCTCCAGCTTTCCTTGTTGAGGTTTATAGACCACTTGAGGGCAGTCCCGCAGGATGTTGCTGTACAGAATCCGAAAGTGCTGAACGTTGTCTTTGACAAGATTGGCCACCTTGGATTTATCTTCTCCAATCACCATGCGAAAGTCCCCTGAAGAAACACGGGCAAAATGTTTTCCCTTAAGTGTATTATATTTACAGTGATGTCTGTTTTACAATCGTAGTTGTAGTAGTTACACTTACAAACTCTGAAATATGAAGTTCCTTCATGTGTAAAGTTGTGGTACTGCAATAATATTAATTAGCTCATTATTCACGCTGACATACATACATATATATATATATACATATATACATACACACTTTGCAAATAACTTTAAGTCCTGCTGTGAGATTAATTACAAATAATGTAATGTTGAGCACAAAATTTGTATATTATTCACTCTGCTCTTGAATGTGCATGTGTGTGTATGAGAGACAGACTTGCAAGAAGAATCATTCTTCACATCTACAAAACTGAAGTTTGCATAAGTAATACATTTAATTTGGTAAATCTGTTTCAGAGCACACATGGATCTAATCAATGTTCACATGATTCATTTTCTTTAGTTTTTTTGTCACTGTGTGGCTTAGTTACCAGCATAGGAGAGACCAGCAATCTGAAGGAAAAGGTCCTCCTCAGTGAAGCTCTCTGGCAGCATGAGGAAGGAGGCAGTCACAGCACTCTTCAGGTTGGCCACTAGAGCTGCACGGAGTTTTCCGTTCTCACTCTGCACCAGCATTTTCACCTGCACAGGAACACATAAAAACTTGTGCACATAAGCATGGAACATCTGTACACATACAATTGAGCAGACTCTAAGAGGATTTAACTGAATAGGTAGTAAAGATGTAACAATAAAGTTATTCAATCAATACAGCAATTAAATATATGACTGAAAATAAAGTGTTCCCTGTTTCAAAATATTTTAAATAATATATATAAAAGAAGGAAATCAAAATCTAATTTATCCAATAAATAATGCTCAGTTTTTTCTCATCAACTCATAACAGCCTGATCATGATACTGACTGGTTTGTGAAGGCGTCCAGCAACATACATGGTCTTCCAGTGCATCAGGTCATCTATCAGAGACTCTGTACTAATCACACCATATTTGATTATCTGAGAAGAAGAAGAAAGATTAAAAGAGTTTAAACATACAACTTAAAATAAACTATGACTGTTTTAAAAAGAACACACAGACACAAGGAGCATTTTGGTATATAATAAGAAATGGACAGGGTCATTAAGAAAAATAGAGTGGTTGACTCAGCAGAAAACAATATGTAGAAACATAAAAACTACAATTACCCTCCCATCCACAGGCACCAGTGTGTTGTAGTATATTGAGGCCCCATGATCATTTTGTATGGAAGTAATCATCGTGGGCCCCAGCAGCTTGAGGAAGGAGTAATGTTTGCGATTCTGCAGCAGATTCATGGTGTGCCATGTCACCGGGTCATCCACCGCCATCACAAAGTCCAGCATGTTCTTCTGAAGGAATCAAAGGGAAAAACAGCAGTTGAGATAAAACTCGCATAAGGCTTGTTATTCAAATGTGTGAGCAGGGAGCGCAGTTAAACCCTACGTTGTTATTCATCAATATTTCATTGCAATGTAATGGTATTAACTTAAGCTAAGCAGACTGAAACAAAAAATTACAAAATGAGCTTCTGAGTGAGTTATTGCTACACTTGTTTTAAGATGAGTTTTGTCTCACTTCATGCATGATAACTGATTGCTTTGAAAACAAGTTGATTTTAGTATTTTTGAAAAGAAATTAGGAAGATGTTCATTTGGAATACTAAGATGCACAGTGTATTTAGGACAGAAAAGAATATCAATATCTACTGAAAAGGCATTGATTTCGAACAAATATCCGTGGTTCTTTTATTATTATATCACTATTGATATAATGATATTGGCTTTAACCACACTGTCAATCCCTTTGTGAACAGACGCTGAGACCGCCTTTGATAACACACAATCCACATTGTTAATGGGACTGAAAAACTACAAACTGTTGAAACAAACAACTTTAACGTCATGTGTTTGTAATCTTGCAGGACAGGTTTCACTAACCTCCATTTGACCTTGGTTGGTCCCGTGTTGCTTGAAAACACCAGATCCATAGGCAAAAGCTAAGCTAATGTCCTGAGGAAACTGTGACAAAATCCGCCTGTAAAGCACACCGGTGTTGTGCAAAGCTGGAAGACTCATTTTAAACGAGCCAAGATAGCTTTCTAGTGACAGTAAAAGCTAGTTTATCAGCGGGAAAACCGAGTAAATGACATATTAAACGAAGTCAAGGACTCATACAGAAAAAGATGCATTTCAGACCGAGGGGCCCATGTTCATTAAACACTACAACAGTCCCTAAAAAGCACCAAAATGATCAGTTTTAACGTTTGGCTCCATCCAGCTTTTGAGTCGGTTCAGGTCGGCCGTGAGTTTGACAGTCGACCAAAATATGCGTCACAGACTTTGCTGTGGGCTGGAGGCTCACGGGAAATTGAGTCAACAACGGCAGAAATGCCTTTTCACCTTTTAAACTGCCGTTTTGAAGTTAAAAGGGAATACTTTGCAAGCTATCGTACAACTTGTCACGTATATTATTATCTATAAACATGGTATGTAAATTGGGAAACACGTTGGCGTATTATCGCACTGCAAAAACTGGAAGAAAAATTTTAGTAGGTCTCATTTCTGCCAGCAGAGGGTCGTTGTGGACCAGGTTTAGCTCTGTGGCAATGAAGCAATGCAAAATATTTGTTTGTTGTTTGTGCACAGACTCTACCTGCAATTGCAACAGACGGTATCTGCTGTAGTATGCCATATCAAAAGGGAAATTAAAAATGAAATAAAAAAGGAATTTGAAGCCACACATACCTTTGGCTAAATTTAAAGCTATTGTCCATGAAAAAACCTAAAATGGGGGGAAAAAAACAAGTTTTTCCTTCTTCATGAGTCAGAGCACGTATTTTTCAAAAGTTAATGATGATTGTTAGAGTATTTGAGCACACACTGATGTATAAATAGCTTATATTTGATATGCCTGAGGTTTTATTTCTTAAGGCAGAGGAGTAGCTGCATGCAAAGTGTTAACCCCCTTTTTTAGATTTTTTTTGTGAGAATAGACTTGAATGAGAGTCAGAATTGATCATTCAAGAAGATTTGTTTGAATTTCATAATGCATTACACATCACGTAATCTTTGAGAATTGAATCATCCTAACACGATAATTATGATTGCATCTGTCAGGATCCAGACCTTTGTCCTCAGCGCATGTGTTCTGGGCTTGACCTACTGGAGAGGCAAATAAAACCTGTCAGAGCAAAGCAAACACTGTAATTAATCCTGACATGAAAAGAGAGCTCACATTTTTTGGTTTTCAAATGAAAACTGTCTTTGCTCAAAAATGTATTCCTGTTTTAAAGTATGAATATCTGTGACGGTAAATTACATCTTGCCTGTGGGAAATTCATGCGTAAAATACCGCAGCAGCAGCGGTGAAAGCCAAAAAAGCTTAGGAGCCTTCCCCCTTCATTAGTCGCAAGTCTTATTGGCCCAATGCTCACATCTATTTTTATGAATTAATATTGAATGTAGATTCATGACAGTTAGCAATATGTCTGCTGCTCATTATGGAATTGTCAAGAGCGGGACAAATATTATTTTCTCAGTAATTGCTGTGAGCCATCTTTTCAGCCAAATGAATATTGATAAGGTCACTAAATCCTGACTAACAGGCTCACTCACTCTGTGCTTGGATTTAGAGATAGTAAAGCCCCAGAAGGAGTAAAGGTATTTTTCCATTTGTACGTCCTATTCATGTAAATATTTTATAAGCCTAATACATATGATCATGATCCAAGAGATGTAAATTATACTATTTAATGTCTTCTGCTGCTTTCAGCTTTATTTCCCAACATTTCTCCTTGCTTGTGCATTTTATAGTCAGTATGGCTACTTTGGAAATCTATGATCACCCCCATAAAATTGATTCTGTTATATATTTTCATGGTTAGAAGGTTCTTATTCAGTAATAAATCAAGAATGGGTACAGTTATTTTCATGAAGTAACCTTGCTGAAGGGTAGTTGAAATGTTTAGCTAAACCTGCATAAATTGAACATCTAAGCACAGCAATCGTCAATGATCATTATTATTATTTTTGAGAGAACGTTTTTGTTAACAGCATGCATTTGGAGCAGTTCCATATTCACTTAGCTGTTAGCTCTGATTTCCTCTCTCTCAACTTCTTATGGAAATATCTGTTTCTTTAGAAACAACACTCACCTGTTAATTACTGACTTTATTTGTCAGACAGCAGTTTGGAGCTGGGCAGGGGGCTTTCTGCAGGTTGATACAGTGTTGATAAGAGTTGTGAACCTGAATCAAGTTGCAGCAACACTTTCTGTAGATTCAGCACTATCAACAACCCCTTTTCATTGACACCTCGATTTTACATTGTTGATTGATATTAATGAAAACATATATACACAAGTCACTTTAAAGAAACCATCGTATGTGGTCAAATGTGGATGAACTGTTCATGACCAGTGCCACTGATTACTAAGATTATTGGGTTAGTTGGCTTAACACATCAAGTAGGTCAAATAAGAAGAAGAACAATATCATTTTTCACTATGTTCACAACTTGTTTAGTTTTTAAAGCCAAGTTCTGTGCTCAGATACTTTAATAAGGTTGTGAAGTGATTTTAAACGGATTGCCAGCAAGCCAACAAGAACATCAGCTTGTAAATATATTGCCACCACTGTGAGAATCCTTCCATCACACCTCAGTCTTCCTCACTGTGTCTGTGTGGGCCAGCGTGAAAATGGCTGCAGGGATTGCAATGAAAGCCTTTGTTACTTTCTGTTTGAACACAAGAACAACTAATTAAACTGAATCAATGTTTGTGGTGATTACACATTGATTTTCCGATTCCAATAGATTCAAGCAACATCTCTATCGTGTGTTTTAGTCTGAAAGTGGCACATGATGTACAGTTTACCGTTCCTCTCCTTGAGTTGAGTATAGGTGGCTGCCTCAGGAGCAATTCATTTGCTCATCGTCAGCTTTGATAAGTTGATTGGCAAAGTACCAGCTAAGGATTCAGGTAAGTGTCAAACATGTGTGAGTCTGTTAGTTCACAAAAATTTAAGCAGGCATCATGCATTCAAACTACAAGAACAGGAAATCAGATTACAGCAAAAGCTCACCTGACTGTAATGTGCCAGCTTACATACACTCTCATTTGTGTGTGTATACACACATACAAACATGCACACACACACATGCACTGACTAGGAGGATCTTTTCAGTTTTTGCACGCCTGTTGCCATGGCGATTGCCATTGCTGCCCATGCTTTGTGAAGGAACATCAAAAGAAAATGCACCAGAAACACACAAACACACACATCTGCAGATGCACAGCTGCTCCAGGCCCCCACAAGAAGCAACAAACAGGAGCAGACACTTTTATTTTACTCCACTGAGGGTTTACTGCCTCACAGAGCAGGTCGTGAGCCATGGTATTCATACTATGTGAGTCAAAAGTGAATGAAAGGTAAACTTAAATTTACAGTTGAGCTAAATCGAAACATTGAGTTGCACTGTCAATTTTTGGGTGGTTCAGTGTCCAGACAATTTAAATTGTAGCTTGAAAGATATTCACCTGGTTTGTACTTGCACAAATGCTTAAATGATCATGAAGATGATGTATTAAAACATAATGTAGTGTAGTTGGACAAATTTGATTCCCCTTCTGCTGAGTATTTATGAGAGAACTTCAAGACAATTCAAATAATTATTAATTTTTGTTTTATTTTTTTATTTTGTTAAATAATAGCACCAACTCATGTGGTGTGTAGAAAGTGTTGTAATGGAAGGTTAAAAATGTAATTTTTTTATTCTCAAAAACGTGCTGTACTGCTATTACAAACTGGTGGTTAAAAATCTCTATTTTTCATCACCTACAGTTCTTTAAGTGGTCTGTAAACTATGGTGCTTTTCAAACATCATATTTTCTGCAATAAGGTGATTTATTCAGCCTTGACTGGACGCAACCAGGGCATGTGCGCAAATGTGCTCAAGGCGTTTTAAATCACAAGATGATGCATTTGTTTTACGGAGTGTGGGCAAATAAATGTTCTCGTACACAGAGGTGTGTGTGATGCTTGTGTTCTCACATATTGTACATCCAACAAACTCCTTTGCAGTTATTCAAGCCTTGACTGCTTTGCTCACTGTGTTGCTTTGCCTTGTCTGCTAATGGCTTGACTGTAACTTAACTGTGACTGTTTATACATCATTTAATAAGCCTGACCTCCAGCCCAGCATCCACCTGTAGGATTGTTTTGAAATTATTGCTGTTACTCTGCTCTGAGCTTTGTGTATCGTTGCGGTGAGCGTCAAGGTCAGAGCTCAAACAGACACTGCAGATATTTGACATTCTGCAGAACTGCTCAGTGTTATAATGCTGCGTTAGAAATACTCAGCAATGATGCAGGTGTTGCTGAATCTCTGCTCTGACCTTTTTTTTTTGTTTGTGCTGTGAACTGTTGATTTATCATTGCTATAATGCTTTTAGCGTAGTTTTTCCAAAGCCAACTTCTGCTTTACTTGTTGCCATGGCAGTTTTGAATCTTGATATTTGGATTGTGCCTAAATATACGCAGTGCAACTACACCTATCACAACAAAAAACAACAAAAAAACACCAGCATCAGCCTCTTCAGCAAGTTTTGCTCCAAGTGTGTATCTTAATGTATTTGTGGTGCTGATAAAACCTGGTTTAAAAGGCATTTAGTGGATTTGTTGTTTATATCTCAGATGTGCGTGGGTGTTTTAACCTTATAGCTATATTCATCCATACAGTGCTGTTAAAGTTCATTAGAGAGCTAGTTTTTATAATAGCTCAGCTGAATCTTCACTGTTCCCTAAAGTAGCATCAAAGGCTGGGATAGACATTTTTCAAACTTGTGTGTTTCCCTATTTGTTCAGATATTTCTAACTCATGGGATCATCATTTCCAATGCCCTAGCAACAACAACCGACTTCAGTGAGGATCTGCCTTTGTAAAACCTTGTGTTAAGACAGGGGTAGGTTGTAACTCTATGACAGCATGGCCACATAATAACCCCTCTGGAGTGAGCCCCCCCGTGTTTCCAATTAACCTGAAAGTGCATCTCACATTCCACCCTGCAAGGAAATTTTCCATTGGTTCACTTTTATGTTTCAGTATTAGCTGCCCCATTACCTCTTGTTATTAAAAAGTCATTTATCAATTGAACAAAACTTGGATTGAGTTGAAATTGAATTGAATAATTAATTAAAACTTTGGAATTTGCAATTATAAGCATGCCCCACTGAGGTGTTAGCAAGTATTACATCATGGCATGAGCACCTACCGTCGATTGCCAGATGTGCACAGAGCTCAAGGGTTCAGATTTTTTCATGGATTATCGAAATTGAGCCAGCGAAGCCGCGAGAGGTTTGACCCTTGCATCCATATTCACCCACACGCAGCAGTATCAGTAAATCAGTGGTAAATCCCTCAAAGCAGCATTTAACCCAGACCTGCACACATCAGGCACACAAAAACATTAACAGTAAAATTAATGAAAACTGTAAATACCCTCCCCACCGACTGAAAGTCTTTATACTCCAAAATGATGCTGATGAGGAAGAACTGCATCAGTATTCAGCGTTAACATACTGATTAATTTCATTCACTGAGGACACATAATGAAGAAAGTTACCCATGCCTTTCTTCTTGATTGCCTATGTGTATGTGTTTTTACATTTTATGTGTTTGCACATGTGTGTTTGCACATGCATGTGCATCCATAGCAGTGATGACACTTCAAACAGAGAGAGAGGGCTGGATACAGCAGGGATGAATGGGTTTGTATATCAACATCTGTGTTTGTGTGTGCATGCCAGCGTGTGTTCGTTAGTGTGTGCATCCAGCATCTCTGTTTGTGTGTGCATGCCAATGTGTGCACTCACATTTGTTTGTTAGTCTCTGCATATAGTCTATGAGTGCACACATGTGTGTGCAGAGGGACGAGTGATGCTCCTGGCGGTGTGGATCTGCTGTTAGCATGTCCGTACTGTGTTTCCTCCAACGCAGCAGCACAGGCCAGATCATATCATATTCTACTCTCCAAGCTATAGCCATGCACCATGTTCAACAACCCACACCCACTCAAGTCAAAAGAAGAGAGAAACAGGAGAAAGGTTGGGGGGGGCATAATAATCTTTTTCAGCCAGGGTAAATTTCTTGTACAGAAGATGCTAATGAAAGCGCATATATTTGCTCTAAATGCTAGAGTTGGTTCTTGTAAATGATGGTGTGAAGAAAAAAATGAAAACAAGCATTTGAGTCTCATTCTAATGCACAATGCACATATTGCCACTGCTTAATCTTTGACATCTAATGCCTGCATAATTCGCACACACACACACACGCATTATATAATTGCTTTTTAGAAATGTGTATGTGTGTCATGAAACATGTAGGCCAGAATGAGCTTAGGATGTGGCTACAGTTCACACTGCAGCTCTGTGACTCACTCCGGCTCTCTTCTGGTCAACTGCACACAGCCCCCCCACCTCCCAAAGCCCCCTCCCCCCCCCCACTGGACTTGACTCATCGTGACTCGCTACAAATGTGCATCCTGCATGTTATGCAAAAGCATCCCTTTTGAGGACTGAACACAGGTCAGTTCATTCAGTGCTTTTTTTACAACACAATATCCGTCTTTACAGATGTGTTGCTTGAGTCTGGAGAGCAGTTTGTGTGCTGACACGTCCCTCTGGGCACGTCGCTCTTTTTAATGTCTATAAGAGGGGGGTCCAATGTTTTTTTTTTTCCTGTCATCAGCGCATTTTCTGTCACGCTGCACATCATGTAATTTTTCGATGCTCCCTCAGGGCATTGGTCTTAGAAGATCTGAAAGAACAGTTTGATAATCCACTTAGTCCTCAACCTAAAGGGTGAAGAAATGGTTGGTGCTGAATGCGGTGCAGAATTGTGCAGAAGTCTATACCGTAAAGAGTCTATACCACTTAAAAGTCTAACACTTGCTTGAAAACTGAAATGAGTTCTCAAGTGTTAAAAAAAAAAGGATCACTCAGAAATAAATAGCTGAGGGTCAAAAGAGATTTGACTGTTTGAGAGGTGTTGAGTCGAGCTGAAAAGCTACCCTTCAATTGCATAAAGGTCAGAGAATACATTTCCATCAATTGAAATAGTGCAAGTGCTAACCAAATCATTTTCCAAAGATGTGGGGTTCCCAGATATCTCCATCAGTGATGCTGTATGAACTGTCAAATCTGATACATGGGTTGAGGAATATCTGCATTACATCCTGTAAAGAATAATTGCCCACTGAAGACAAGATGGCAGAAGTGTAAGTCTCTATACTCTTCTTGTTCAGTCTTCTATGGCAAACTGTTCGTTCTCCCTGGTGTGTTTCAAATGTGTGAGCGATTTTCTTCCCACTTCAATAATCTCATCACTCCCTTTTTGTCCTGTCATCTTGTGGCTGTTTCTTCTCCTTTTTGAAGTAAAGCTAAAAGCAGCAAACAGTGGAGACGCAGACTGCTGCTGCTGCTGCTGATGATGATGATGACAATGACGGTGATGGCATTTAGGAATCGTGCTCTGCTCTTGCCTTGAAATGGTGAATGCATAATGAGGCCAGGCGAAGATGTTTGCTCAGGAATGTGAAGTTAAGGAGACAGAGGAAGAAGTACTGTCGAGAGGTGTGGGAAAGAAACTGTTCCTTTAAAGTCTAACAGAGTAGGTGATATATATTTTAGAGCGTTGTTTTTGCGGGTTCTCAAGGGATTCGAGGCGGGTATAACAAAACTGTTTGCTTAAAGGCTGTACAGATGTAGTCATCACAGCAGTTTGCTGCTTTAGATGCTGAAGCTACAGTGACCTTTAGTATCTATCTGGGAACAGAGATCAAAGGAGGAAGAACAATGCATCTATAATCACACTGATCTCAACCGGATGTCTTTAAACCGGGTTGGTCAGCAGCATCATTACCTCCATGTGCTGTTCTGTCAGGCTGCAGAACAGGACACGATACTGAAGAGCAACACCTTCCAGAGGGAGGAATCAGTCGATAGAGACCATGAGAAAGTAATGCTACTACTGGCCTTCACCAGGACTTCTCCACCGAAGTGGATGAGATTACAAATCAAGCATGCCCTCCCATGTTTTTAATGGCAACACGTTCTCGGAGTGGGGGTTGTTCTTTCAGCACTAACCGGATGAATCTACTAGACGATGCATCGGTGCCGTCACACACATGAACCTACAATGGAAGGAAAACAGATGAAAGAGGGAGAAACTGAAGGGAGAGAGAGATGGAAGGATGGATGGATGGAGAGGTGGGTGGTGGGAGAAGGAGGTGGGGCTTGCAGAGGAGGGTGGATGGTGTTTCCATCTGTGAGCTCCACCTTATGCACGCTCGCAGGAATCCCCTTCCAGTGGTTGCACACGGCACGCAGCGCTCCAAGGCTGCAGCACGACACGCACGCCTGTGATGTAGGAGGATGATGACAGAGGAGAGGAGAGGAGGAGGAGGAGGAGAAGGCAGGGTGGGCAGGGGCGAGGGGAGGAGGAGGAGGAGGGGGGAGGCAGCGTGCCGAGTGAGAGAGAGAGAGTGAGTGAGTGAGTGAGCGAGTGAGAGAGAGAGGGAGAGGGAAGAGGGAGCATGAGCGAGAGGAGAAAAAAAAGGGAAGAGAGAGCGTGAGCGTGAGCGAGTGAAGGGGTGAGATAAGCAGAGAAAGGCAGCATCTCCCGAGTGCATTCAGCTTGCAGCAGCTCAGGAGGCAAGAAGGCAGAGCAGAGGGGGGAGAGCACCAGCACCTCACTGAAGGAGGCGACACCTTACACCACACCTCTCTCTCTCTCTTTTTCAGACACACACTCTCTCACACACACACACACACACAGATTTGTGAGTGGGCGTGAGGCTCAGAAAGGAGGACTACCACATACATGCGCGTTGTTTTGCTGGCTTAGCAGCGCTTTGGAGAGCTGTCTCTCGAAGACTGGACCAGAGCTGTAACCACCGCTTTCCATCCATCCTCTCCGTCCTTCCTGCTTCTTATTCCTCCAACACAGGAGCAGCTCTCCTTCGCTCACCCTGCTTGGGCCATTTGGACTGATCTGCTCTGTCTTTCATCTAACCTCTGATCTCTACTCTACCCATCTCAGCCTGTCTCTGCTTTCACTCCGTTTACAGCCAGGAAAATCCAAAGATACACTTAGAGAGCAACTGACCCGCCAACTGAGAGACCGCCCTTTCGACCGCAATCATGAACTTCCTCCGACGCCGTCTCTCGGACAGCAGCTTCATGTCCAACCTGCCCAACGGCTACATGACAGACCTCCAGAGGCCTGACCCACCTGTACCTGTCCCTCCCACTGCCTCCTCCCCCTCCCAGCAGGGAGCAGCCCCGGCCACAGCCGCCCCCACCGAGTCCCCGACCAAAGCTCCAGCATCGTCTCAGGCGCCAGCCAGCTCCCCCGCAGCCCAGGAGCGGCGTCCGAACCAGCTGGCTCAGCAGCCTCAACAGGCCCAGTCCTCCTCTGGTGGCTCCTCTGGCTTCTTCAGCTCCTTCAGCTCCATCACCAACGCCGTCAAACAGACGGCCGCGTCCGCCGCTGGGTTTGTGGAGCAGTCGGCTCCATCTCCCTCCCTCTCCAAGAAGTTCAAGATCCTGTTGATCATCGACGAGCCCCAGCACGAGTGGTGAGTGTTCAGATGCCAGCGACTCTAATGATTGGTTGAGTCTTGTCCAATGGACTGGCTGGAAGTTGATGAAGTCGTTGGTTGCGATTACTGGGCACGCTGTTTCTGAGTTTTTGAGATTGCTCTCTAGATTTGGCATAAAAAAAATGTTTAGATTATGGTCAGCCAGAGAGAACATGATTTACTAATTAATGGAAAAATATTTAGCCTTTCCTGTGGTTTCTATTTAGTGTTTGAGGTCTTGTATAAAACTGTGTTCTTCCCTCTCGCTGAAGCTGCTCCCAAAATAGAAACAGCTCCATTAATCCAAACAGACAGGACAGCCTTTCTCTAGGGTTTGGATTCACACATCCCACCACCCAGCTCTGTCACCTGCCTTTGTTTTTGTGTGTTTATGTGAGCCTTTATGAAACCATGTGTGTGTGTGTGTTTGTGTATATTAATACTTGAGCCTTGAGTAAGTGTTTCCGTCCCTTGACAGCACAAGTTGGCTAACAGCATATTATAGTTACAATATAAACTCATACATCATAAACTGTCATATAAGAGCATGTAGCTCTGAATAAAACACTGAAGCGCTCGACTCTTTGATAATGTCGCTCACTCTCTGCTCTCTGTTTCTGAAATTCACATTTTCGGGCTGTCAAGGGTTTTTTTTTGTGGATGTTGATAATGGATTTTATAGTCACTCTTTGTTATCATTATCTCAGTGTGAGTCAGTGTCAGCTGTGAGTCGGATGGCACAGTGGTGGAGCGGGGGGCCCAGTTGAGATGCTTTTGACCTTTTTGAATTTAATGGATGTTCACGAGTGTCGTCAGATGGCAATTATTGTTTGGGATCTCACATAAAGCAGGAGGTCTTCACTGGTGCAGATGGAAATGTGTCTGTGTGGTGAAAAGCACTGAGCAAGTTAGTAAAAGAAAGTGGACCTTGAGGTCAGATTGTTGCTGTTTCCAAGGTCGAGAATGAGGCAGCAGGTTTTTTTTTTCAGCCAACAAGGATGAGAAGTCCGAAAGTAGTTCACACCCCAAACTCCTTCAGTCAAAAAAGGCTGACCTTGAGTTCAGTCTGGTTTATCAACTTTCCATGAAAATCCATTTTGATAATTACAAAATACATCATTTAAAACACCTGACAGCATAAATGCATCTCCCCTTTGGGATCTTGCCATTGTAGGTGACTCAGGTGTCTGCAAAAAGGAATCAACTAAGTGCATTGTTCCTTTTGCCCATTTTGGCACAAATTCCTCTCTCTTTGAAAAAGCATTGTGCAATATTTCAGAGCACCTAAAGTGTCCATCCATAACATTATTACCTGCATCTTTTTAAAAAATAAACTAGAGTCTTGTACTATTGATTAATGTCTGAGTTGCAGACACTGAAGCTTACACAGACTGAATTCTCATCACTGTCTTGTGCAGTGAATAGAATTTCCAACACATTCAGCACAGGATTATCTATAAAACCATGTGTTATGCATGTCTGGATATACGTTTGAGTGCTGAGGTTCCAGTATACTGTACTGACTGAATGTGAATGGCAGCTCTGCATTATGGTAATTCTCTATCTCTTGCTCTGAGTGCTTTCAGTGCTGTATGATTGAATGGCTGCCACCATCGTGATGCAGCGATGTCTGAGTGTGAGACACTGCAACCTACATTCAGATAAGAGCTGCTTGAATACACAACTTAAATTAATGCAGCCCTGCCATATGTTGAAAATACAAATATGTTTAACATAATATCAAATGTTTTTTTTCAGGCTGTGGTCATTTAAATTGCAAGCTATGAACTTTAAATGTATTTAAAGAGTTTGGGTTTGCCGCCTGTTTGCACCTGCCAAATTCATGAGGAAGTGCTTCTGCATGTTAGCAAAAAATAAATAAATAACTTAAAATTGAGAGATAAATCCTTATAACTGCCTTTGTGAAGGCTGTTTCGTTGCTCACTAAAATGACTGTGGCTTCTCACGGCCCCATGGTAGCTTGTGGTCTGACATGCATGATGCTCTGTGGTTTTGATCACATTACATGTGTGAGACATAAGGACTAGGCAGGGAAAAATACAAGAGTTAGTCTGCATTGACTGCCAATTCATGTTACAGTATATATTGATAAAAATTCTGTAAAATATATTTTGTAGGTGTGCAGTGGTGGAGGAAGTATTCAGATTTTTTGACATTATTCAAATATAATAAGACATCCCGTCAAAATCAGTTGGTAAAACCATCACTTGGTTTGTTTGGGCAAATAACTTCTAACTATAAAGCTATGAAGCTATAAACCTCAAAATGATTAACAATTATTGAAATAAAAAAAACAGCAAATATTCATACATTTGGATATATATTTCAGGAATTTAATTTACATGTTAAATCAATCATATGTTATACACCTTTTATATATTTCATATCTTAACTTTTTAATGTACAAGTAAGTAGAGTGGAAACTACCTCAAATGTGTATTTGTGTAATCTTATATACCAGTAAAAATGTACATATATATGACATTAACTTACGTTCTACTGCTGTAGATGTAGCCAGTGTAGAGTTTGTTGCAGGACAAACTTCTGGGATTTCAGTATCACAAGTTATTCAAGAAATGTGATGTGATGATGCTGCTTTAGTGGAACTATTTCCAGAAGTCTTCTCACTTTGTTTGTAAACAATATTTCACCCAAAGAGCTCCACATTAATATTAATGTCAATCCTTTGGGACGGAAAGAGCATCCAGAGATCCTCTTAAAGCATCTGGGCCACCGAAGCATTCAGCTAAATGTTATTGATTTTCCACAGCGCACAGAGCGGGACTACAGGCTATCAGTAATAACTTGGAAAACAAAAAATCTGACTGCAAATTTCTACTCTGATATGCTTCTGCCCGAGGTTCACATCAAAACTATACTTTGATTCACTGAGGATGAGAGGACATGCTAGTTGGCTTTTAGAGTTTTGATGGATGGCCTCAGCCTGGAGGCTGATTTCTGATGAAAACTTTCATCCTTCAGTTCATTTGGAATAAAATCACAAAGCCTAAAATGAGCACACGTTTGATTTTTGAGATTAATGATGCTATCAGCTGGAGGCAGCAGTTATAACAACTACATTAAGTTACTTTGCATGTGTTTGGCAGACATTGCCCCATGAGTGCATTTAATCTTCTAGTAATTGGACTTAAAATGTGGAGTTTATTCCAAAACAGTTAGACTTGCTCAAAGGATTTAGGAACTGTAACAGCCTTTCATGAAATTTATGTTTACTGAAATCGACCATTTGGTATTTAAACTTCGGTATATCAAACCTACTTTAACACCTCTAAGTACCAGATTAATTACAAATAAATTTTGATGACCAGATTGATGGAGAGGCTCAAAGTAATGGGCTTGCAATTGGTATTGGTCAAATCCAATACAAACCCATTTACACTCAGCAACTTGGAACAGATAATATTAGCATTAAATGTGCATTAGGCATGCTCTGCTAATCAAGGGCGCGCAGTTACAAACAAACTATAGCTCTAAATGGCGCTGGCATCCCCTTTTAAAAATAGCTGGCACTTGAATAAGCATCCAAAGGTATCAAGACTCTGAATCTGACATCTCTGACTTCTCAAATATCAACTGTGCTGTTATGATGGTTTTCTTTAACTGTGCCAAAAAAAGAGAGACCACAATACAAGTCCAGCAATAAAGCTGCGGGATGAAAAAGTGGATGTTTTTTGCAGGCAAGTCAAAATATGTGTTTGTGTGTGTGTGTGTGTGTGTGTGTGTGTGTGTATTTAAAGTAGTACTTATGTAAGAAACCAGAGTCAGTTTAGGTGGATGAGGGGGGAGACAGTGTCCTCCGGCGCCTTTCAAGGTGATGTCAGCACAGAGGGGAGGATTTAGGAAGATAGAGGGAGAAGATCTGTGAATCTCCCGACATCACTCTCTCTCTTTCCTGTTTGCCCCCCCACCCCACCCCACCCCACCCTCTTCCGGTCGCCCTCCTCTTTGCTGCTGCCTCTCTCTTGTCTTTTATCGTGACGGTCTGTGTGTGTGTGTGTGTGTGTGTGTGTGGCTGCAGAGAAAAGTGCTCCGGGTTCATGATGTGATGAAGTAATGAGAAGAGACGTGGTGATTCAGCAGTTTCAGCCCAAAGGCCACATCTGCTCTCTTTCCTATGCTCTCTATATCTGTCTACATCTCTCCCCCTTCCTCTTTTTCCCCTCCCTTTCTTTATCTTCCTATTTTTCTACTGAGGATGCACTCTGCAGCGAGCACATTTTCGCCACCTATTTTGCATAAACACCCATCAGAGGAGATCACGTTGAACTGTTGACTTGTTCGATATGACTCATTGTGGAGGGTTTTTGTCGGTTTGACTGCGAGTTGACGCACAGCTCTCAGACGAGCAGGGGGTGATGCTGAATGTCACCCAGTTGCCCTGCAGTTAAAGCTCCAACACTAATCTCCAGCTTTAACTAACTGGTAATTTAAGGCATACTGATTAGCCAACAAGTACCATCGTTCAAAAGTGCTTCACAGAAGTATCTGGGGTATATTTTTACATTCATTTGTGGAGTAACTCTCACTCCATTAGTGCTTGTGAAAATTCTGGCTTTTTTTCCAACACACTGATTGGAAAAAAATATATAAAAATAACAGAAACTATGCACCAAATTAGTGTTCAAGTTGTTTCATTTTCTGCGATTGCACAGCTGAAACAGTGCTGCTTTCATTTACACATTTTTGGTATGATGACAACAACCTGGATTAGATGCAAACGAGAGTATTAAGTTTGTTTATGTTAGTGCTTGGATTCACACATTTGTTTAAAAAAAAAACGAAGGGAAATAATTCACAATGTATCTGTTGGGGTTATTTGGTTTTCTGTAGCTGCACAGCACAAAACCTGCTGTTATTATTTACACATTCTTCTTATGATGACAACAAACGGAATTTGATCTAAATGAGAGTGTTAAGTTTGTGTCTGTGTTTGCATCAATGCCTGTGTTAAAAAAAAAACAAAAAGCCTCCCTTAATGTTGGAGAGAGGAGAACACAGCGAGAGCAGGTGGGGAGGTGGAGCCCTGCACATCCTCGTCAGCATCTCACACAAACACAAACACACACACACACACACACACACACACACACACACACACACATACATTTTCAGGCACCTACATTCTCAGTTTCCATATTCTGTCATCTAATTATAGGCTACACAAGTGAAAAAAGGTGTTTTTTTGCAGCGCTCTTCCTCATTTGTGCTGATTGAGTTAAAGACCGGTGGTTTGGGAATAAATGTGTTCATTCTTAAAGGTTATTTACCCATAAAACATTTTCTTTGCAACCTAAATACACATTTTCTCTCCACACCCACATGGAGTACAGCACATATACGCAGCTAGCAGCTCAGATAATTGTCATGGGTGCTCATGAGTTCTGCAGGATCTTTGACTTGCAATGATTAGAAATGATCATTGGCATTATGGCTCTCAGCTGCAGGTCACATTTCCACACACACATGCACACACACACACACACGCACACTGTCTCAGAGCTGACCTTATTACAGCCAGCAGCAGTGTCATGTAAACCTAATAGGATCCTCTTGGCTCTGACCTCCTGATGTCTTGTACCTCTCAGCTGTTGTCATACTAGACCAGTGGCCTTTTCAGCCCAGAGATGTGATTTAGAAACAACTGCAAGGTAAATTGTGCGACCTTGTATCTTCCACATTGTCTGAAGCTGTAAAATTCAGAACTTTGGTTCCTGTGATGAAAGTCCTTTCCTCAAAGAAATAAAACAAAGCTTTTATCATTTGTTCAATATTAATGCAATAACTCTGTTCAAGCAGTTATGTTCAACTTTAATAATGACTAGATCTAAAGCAACTTGTCAGGTCATCAATTAGATGATAAATAGAAAACTAATGCGCAAAAAATTTTGAAATGGAAAATTTTCAGCATTTTTGGACGTTTGACAGTTTTGGAATACTCAAAAATAGCCATATTTTGGCAGAATTATTCACAGGTTTGATTGAGTGGCTTTCATGATTAGCTTTTACTAATACAATATTCCATATTGTCTCCTCCAGGGAAACCTGAGTAAACAAAGGGCTTGTGTTTGCTCTGAGGAAACTATTAGTGAATGCAGATTACTGGCACTGGGTAGGCTTGTCAATACAGACTGAATAATAACCAGCATAAAGAGCTTTTACCCCTGAAGCCTGTTCGAGAAAAAGATTACCCATTATATTTATGTCAAGAGAAGCAGTTAGCCTTTTAGCTAATTTGAAAGCAACAGGAGAGGAAATATTCCCTCTGTGTGTTGTTAAGGGGGAATGTTTCCCTTCACCTTTTAATTGTTTTGCTCCTTTTTACACTTCTTACTGTGGCAGACATTTTGTAAAGACAACAAGAAAAGTCACTTATTTACTGCCTGTGCTATCTCCATAAATTTATACCTCAGCAGACTGTTAAGCTAAAAGAGCCAAACAGCTTGAGGGGCTCTATTCCAAAAAAAAAAATCTATCCAAGAAGCAACAAGCAGCAGAATGCTGAATAATAGTTGAATAAAGAGTGTTAAAGAAATCATAAGCTGATATCTTGTCAGAACAACGAATAAAGGAAGCAACTGGAAACAGAAATTTTGACATTCTTATTACAATTATTTTTTCCTGTAAGTAAATTGATTATTTAAATTATACTCCAAAAATAGTGAAAAATGCCTTATATGGTGAGGATTTGGCAAAATTTTCAAGTTACAATTAACATATTAGTTGTTTTTTCAAATTATTTATCTTAACAAACATGTTTTTATCACTGCAGTTTTAAAGTGAAATGCCAGCTCTCTGTGAATTAACACTAAAAACACCACAAACCCTGAAAAATAGCCAACAGATGGTGGGAGCAGCATTGCTAGCAGTGGCTAACAAGTTTGGTAACTCTGTCTGCTGAAAACGACGGTCATTTAAAAAAGAAAACAGAATTTTTTGTACTTTGTTGAAATTAAAAGAATACATTTATTATCACTTTCTTGTTCTTTAACCGTAACTGATTTAACGATCAGATGCTAAACTTCAAAAAATATTCCATTTCATGGAATTTCATTCCAGAAATTCAAATGTAGGTACTTTGAGTGCATTTTATGCAAAAACTAATGATATAAATTTATAAAAATCCTAAATTTGAAATGATATAAAAAACAACTTAGAAACATCTCCAAAGATGAGGCCATCATGTGGAGCAACAATGTCCCAGGAGAATTGCCTGTGATTTCAGTATTTTTAAATTAGATAAGTCTTACATTTTGACCTTAAGTCAGATTGTACCAGGTGCATTTTGCACAAACAGACCTCTCTAATCATCTTCTATTAAATGGGCTCTTCAGTAAGATGAGGAGGCACAGCTAACAAGCAGCTTATTACCAGGGTGATCCCTTATAGACACATCTACTGGAGCTGCAACATAAAAAGCAGCTCTGACTCCTTTTCACTCTGTCATAATAAGAGATTTTTCTATCCAACCTTTAGTTCAGCTTAAGAAGACCTGAGTGCAGTGGAGCTGAGCAGAATCCAGGATCACTATCAAAAGAAACTTTCTGCTTTATCAGCCAAGATAAACCCGAGGTGATGAGGCAGTCATGGCTCACTGTGTCCTCCTATAGCTGTGTATGCTGCAATGGACTGATTGACCAACAGAATGACCTTTATTATAGGCTGTTTGCAACTAAATTCACAAAGAAAATGATACCTGGGAAAAAGCAATTTGTACAACGATAAAAAGAAATTGCAGTTCTATTGATTGTATTTATGTATTGCTGTTTGTATTTGTGTTGACTGCCACTTTGAGTCTCCTGCAGCATTGCAGAGATAAACCTGTTACTATGCATGAGGCATACAGGAGGACCATAAACGAGACCAATAAGCAACACAACCTCTGGTGCAATAGTCCACTGTTGCTATGGAAACAGGTAATCCTCTTCAATAATCTTGAAAATTTAAGGTTGAAAAGAGGCATTGATGTGATTTTGCCACACAGAACTGTTTACGGTTCACATTCATGTTTTTCTGCACAAGTTGCACAAACAAATGTGACAAATAAGACATCAAGGTTTTACACTCACACAGGAGAATTTCAGCTTCTTGGTCTCACATTTCAACCTCTTTATATCTGCCCCCCTACAGCTCACTTCAACTTTTGTAAACATTTACAAGGAAAAGTTACAAGATACAAGTTTAAATATTAAAAATTCAGGACCTGTGACAAGATACAAATGATTGAGCCTTGTTATTACTAATAAACCTGCATCTCTTTGTCATAAATAAAGGTTTTTCAATGTTTGTCTCCTGCTAAATCCCTGCAAAGCTGAATGGAGATAAAAAACACACTGGCTATTTGAGATATTCAAGTGTTTTTTTAACAAAATCACTCAAACTGCTCTTTTTTTGCATTTTGTAATGATTGTTTTTAAACCTGCATTTTGGGGGAGTAGACAATGATAGTTTTTTACATGCACCCAGTTCACTTTATATCACTGTGCGAGTCATGGGTGAGGAAAGTCAGTTCTCATCGTCCAGCCACTTCAGGAGAAAAAGGTGTTTTTTCTGGTAAGGTTAAACTCACTCAAAGGTGGAGTAAAAGACCAGCTATCATAGAGAGGAGAGAGGTGTGATAATCGCTTTAGTGTAATTACCATGTCTCCCCACTTGGACACTTCTTCAGACAGCCTCTCCTGGAGGAAGGCAAGTAAGGAAAGAAGGCTAAAGGTAGTTCAGTCCCTGTCAGCTTTCTCACCTCCACACAACTGGTCAATAGTTGTATGAAGTGACTGTGAATATTGGATTGTTATTTTTGGAAAGTTATGTAGTTGGACTCAGCTTCCCCATCTCCTGTGTTGGACGGGGTTGATCGTCGGGGGGGTTTCGGAAGATAGTCAATTGGAGGAGCACCTCTGTTGAAGTCTACTGGTCCCCTTAGAGCTTCCAAAACAATTCATACCTGGTGAATGAAAGGAGAAGAGAATGCATTGTTTTTGGAGCATTTCAAACACTCTGAATTGACTCTTACAGTTACAATTAGAAATGTTGCCTCCAGTAAAAAGAAACTGCTCAAATGTTTGCACCAGTAAGACTTTTTTTTTCGTCTTCAATGTGCAGGAAGTTGGAATGTGTTGGACCAACTTTTGATGCTTGTCAAATATCTAACCAGATTCTCAAAATAACTCACAGGGTGATGGAGAGCCAGAACTGGAAGAAAATAATTCTTCAACAACAAAGTCATTTAACTGGTTTAAAGTCTTAGGAAAACAATTTTGGATATTTTCTCTGCAGAGTTTTACGTCCACATTTGTGCTTGCATATTTAGTTTTCATTATGTAGGGCTTTGCAAAGCACCTGATGAAACTTGCAACGCATTCACAGACTAAATAAATTCTCAAACACAAGTTTGGCAGGCTGT
Organism: Acanthurus tractus; assembly: GCA_029783725.1. Lineage (NCBI taxonomy): Eukaryota > Metazoa > Chordata > Actinopteri > Acanthuriformes > Acanthuridae > Acanthurus > Acanthurus tractus. The sequence continues at coordinate 10,162,873 of JAQNCA010000014.1, forward strand.
AGATTCATGAGTTTGGTTGAGTTGTTTACTGTCAAGTAGCTTTTCTTTGCATCCATCCTTACAAGGAGCACGGCCATAATTCACTCAAGGTTTTCTGTCTCAAACTGTGCATGAAAAAAAGGATAACTTCCCACTTGACTTTCTACTGCTGCTAAAGATTAAGTGTGTTTGAACAAAAGGAAAACGATGCTCACTTTGTTAATATAAGTGCTGCTATTATTCAGCATTAAAGCCAATTGAAACTCCAACCATCATGAAAACTATTAAAGATCAAAAACCTTATTTCTCACCTAAGCTCTTCTCTTCTGCTTTATGACGTATTTACTATCCTATTGTTGTGTGGACTCTGTGTCCTCTCATAATAACTACCCATTAGCTTCTGAATAAGGAGAAATTGTCAGCGTCTCTGTGTTTCTGAGAGAGAGCGAGAGATTGTGAGAGAACAGTTTTAGCACATGCTGTGATAATTTCACCAGCAGAGGAAAAAAATGAGATATTATGCAAACACAAATAATTAACTAATTCCTCGACTCTAATAGCAGCTGAGTAAAGTAGCCAGCAGTCATACCCAGTACAGTTTTTAATAAAAGTAGACCACATGCAGAGAATTAAAGGAATCAACACTATATATTCTCCTTAAAGTGTAAAAAACCATTGAACTTAAGGTGAGAGCTGGTGTACCACAGGGGTTTAATAACAACTTGATTGTATATTTTCTGTCTTACTTCAATTTTATCAAGATAAAGAGCTCATGTCTGATCAAATTCATTTCACGGGGACACACACATAGACCCCAAAACAAAGGTGAAATGCAGCGGATGCATCATACAACGCTGCACCTTTTCAATACTGACATGTGGTAATTATTTATTTCTACCTAATTGGATTTATGAGATGGATGATTAGTGGTTAAACTGCCACCCGGTTAATATGCATGGCTTCACTGTCTGATTAATCACACACTTTGTTCTAATTTCTGTGGCAAAATTACAATGGAGGAGGCATCATTGACGTCAGAGACGAGACATTAGATTATCACTGTCCAAACATACAAATATCAATAAGTAAACCCCTCATTAGTATATGGACAGTTCCTTTCCAAATGAGAGGAAATATGATGTGAACTTATTTGAGTGAACTGAGCAGAAATCATGAGCAAATGCATCTATTGTGAGGCAACTGGGTAACACAAATAAAGGAAGAAAAACAAGAAAAGAAAAACAAGACTTGACAACAATTGTTTGGCAGTGCTTTCAAAACTTCTCTCTATTTTCCTGAAGTCTGTTTATCTCAGATCTAACAGCAACACAAAGACACACATGGTCCATCTCTTCTGTCCAAGTTGCCATGGAAACATACTAATTAGAGTGTTTTGCATATAAGAGGCAGGCATACAATATGTGCAGCATTAATGACGTTGTTAGCGTACAGATGCAGCCCGGTAAAAGTGCATCACACGCTCCCTGAGCCTCACTGAGGTCGATGCTTAACTGTTCTCAGGAGATTAACAGAGAAATGCATCATTGACGGTTAAATCTTTCCCATTTTACCTGTTTACTGGCTGTACTGTAGTTACATCTCCACATTGTGTGTACATAAAAATATGAAGACTCTGCAGTTTCTGCTTCTAATGGGTTTTGTGAACTTTACGCAGAACTTTTTTGCATCCATATGATGAAGCCTCTCTTGCTGTTTACTGTGACGACTGCTTAAAAGAGCTTACCCAGTTAATCCTACCAAATTCTTTTGGCTGCACAAAATGGTAATAAATAGCTTGATTCAGGTTGATGAGCAACTCCTGTTTACGTGTAGAATCAATATTTAAGATCATTTAACTGTGATTTTACAACACAAAGTTTGTAGAATGAAATGCAAAACCAGATATGAGATATGTGAACGCTTAAATAATCATGAAATTCATAAAAATAAAACACAACTTTTTACATTCAACTGCTAATGATAAGTTAAAAAGCCTCACAGCTTGAGGATAAAATCTGTCCTTTAGTGTGGTGGGAGGGGAGCAAATACTCCTGTATCTCTTGCCAGACGACAGCAGGATAAACAGACTGTGGCTGGGGTGTGTACCGCCTTAAAATATCCTTAAAAAAAAAAAAAGTTGGATCTCATTTTTTAGACATGATCATTACCATAATCCACCCTCCTAAAAGAGCCATACAAGCCAAATGTAACACAAATTTAACCAAATATTAAGAAAATCTGGGGAAAAAAAGTGAAATTAATGCTTGTTTTCATCCATCAATGTAGCATTAGGAGTTGGCTCACTATAATAAGCATTAAACGGCACCAATGCTCCAGTCAGGTGCCTTTATGAGATTGAAAAAAAGGGGCTGCAAAGAGATGAACTAAGATAAACAAATTCTCTAAAATCCTTACAAATGTATGTGTCACTTATAAGTATCTTCACATAAGTGGTTCTTGTATGAGACTCGTTGTTTCTTGTGGCCAGCAGCTTGTGCCATTAAGTAAAACTGTCATTGTGCTGAAAGTACACATAATTTGATCAGCTCAGCAGCAGTGCAGTGCAATAAGCTGACTGGGGGGGGGGGTTTCTGCCCTGAGCTAGCCTGGTATGTGCACAGAGGGCTGTTCAGACCTTTGGAGAGAACCTTATAAAAGTGTGTGATAAAGCGTATGGATGAGAGCTTCCCAAATTAATTCTGTGGATCCCCAGTGGCAGAATCTAGATGGAGAGTCATGTCTGCAAAGTGTATCCCTTTTGTCTGGGAGCTGTGCAGAGAGTAGGTTTGGCCCGCCTTTGTTTGTCGCCCATTAAGCTGTGGTCGATGTGTAGCACTGTTAGCTTTGAGTCAGCAGGGACTCAGGAGTATCTGACACATAGAAGAAGTAAGGAATGATGGGAAAAAATAGAGAGAGAGAGAAGAGAGAGCAGATGGGAGAACAAGGGCAGCAACAGAGAGAGCTGGTAGGAAAGGTGGAAATAAAAAGATTTAAAGATTGCAGTAAAATGAGCTCAGCAGAAAAAAAGACCATCCATCCATAACCATTAGCTCCTTATGGTGGATAACAAGAAGCTGTATCAGATGGTGCTCTCAGTTTTCCCCCCGGTTACTATTTTTTCTGTGTCTGTTGCTCTCTTTCCCTTCCTACTTTCTCTTGCTGTCTCAGTTCAATCCCTATGATGAGAAGCTCCTATCCATCAAACCATCAGATGGGCCTAAAGCCAGTCTGAGCCACTGACTGCTTGGCTCACTACTGACTGCTGGTGTTTTCTACATATTAGTTGTCAAGCAGGACCTTGTTTTGCAACAGAACGTCATGTCTAATATTTATGCATGTATTTGAACAAGCAGTGTCTTGAAAAACGTTATCAGTGTAACCAGAAACACCTGGACACAATGACAGAAACACACAATTCCTTTACAGCATTAGTATTTACCAAAGTAGACAAAGGAGCTGAGGAGAAGGAAAAAAGGTGATTATTTCTAACTTTGTTTTATGAGGCCTTTTTTTTAAAAATTGAGTTTATTTAATAAATTATTCAAAGGCCCATGTGCTAGACATGCACAGTGGTATTATTATTATTATTATTTTGATTATTATTTTGATATTATTTTATTATAGAGCATTTTTTGCCCTAAAAAAAAATAATTCTTTATGATTTTATTGATGGTAATGTGGATATTGGGTTTGGGTATTATAGATTATCTTCTGTACTGTTTTGCCACAGTTTTTTTTTCATTTTAGACTGTTATGGAGATGTACTATTTATGGAAAATATGGCTCTTTTCTAAAACACTGAGTGATTGAATCAGACAATATGGGAATGTTTGCTTTTGACTAATCCAAATTGTGATACTTCATCATACTGATGAAAAAATCCATTACTGTCATAAAGTCTCTTCAGGCTGAGTCACTGCATACCTTCACATTAACCAGGCCTCACTGACATCAGCAGCAGGAAATTATAAGCTCAAATACTGTTGGAAAGGTGAGGTTTTGCACTGGCATCCGAAGCACCACAATACTAATCAGATAAAGTGTTTTGTGAAAGATGAAATGGTTTAGGTAATGAGACAGCTCTCAAGGTCAGAGAGACAGCTCTCAAGGTCAGAGCTGTCTCATTACTGTGTTTTGTCATCACTTTCTGTTGCACGTAGAATAAGAGGCATCAACAGAGAGGACATAAAGTACCACACAGCAACAGGGAAAGTGCAGACCTCACGGATATATTGCTATTCAAGTTCCCATCCTGCACCCATCTACCATAAGTTCTGCAGCGTCTGCCAAATATAGCATCTGGCGAGAACTGTTCCTCTCTCAATTGTTTGAAAAGTCAAACTGAAATGCCACTGTTTTTCTAAAGTGAGAAGACATAGAAAGTATTTTTTTAACAGTTAAAGCTCTGTATAAAGTAGCATTGGAGACTGCAAGTGGAAAATGGCACTGAAATTTAGCTGTGACTTTAAATTCAGTGAGCTCAGATTGGCTTTTATGGCTTCTAGAGGTTTTAGCCAGCTGCAGTACAGAGTCAGACAGTAATTCTCAGAGGTCTTAAATGGCTCAGTTGACCATATGGTGTGAGGTGCAATGGTGCATTTTGGCAGAAAATACAACATTGTCACAACAAACACACACGTTGCATCTCGACATCTGTGAGGTTATTTGACGATATGCATGTCGTGTGTCACCAGCTCATTATCTTAACCACAGCACCTATCAGCACTTTCACTCACCTGTCTTTACGTTGCATGGAGGTGCACAGCTATGCAACAACCTCAGAAATCTGGTAGTTTTTCACATACAAGGACTCTTTTTGGTATTTAAGAGCATAATAGTCGGAATTACCATACTCTTGGCAAACAATAATTACTAAAGTTAATCTCCATTTAAAAATACTGGACAATTTAACCTCATCTCCATGAACCCACTGATGGCAGCAATTCAACTGAAGTGAATTTAATTTCGAAATTTTGCAGAAATAAATGCTCCAAACCTTCAAGCAACCCTCTCAGAACTGCCTTAAATGTCCCAATTTTCCCAAGATGTCCTGACTCTTTAAAACTAAACTGCAATTGGACCAAAACAGAACTTAAGCAGAGAAAAAAAAAACTTTTTGATTCAGTTTTCCTCTCTAACATACATACATAGATCACAGGTGCATGGCTTTTTTTATCATGTGTAGCACTGTCGTAGGTGTAAATGTCAAACTTTCGATATGGAGACACTAAGAACTGCAAAGGCCGACCAGAAGATTGCTCACTGCATATAAGCCAACAGTACACACGCTACAAACTACATACAGCCAACAGTGATACACTGACACTGTAAAATGATAATATATAATGTTGGATTGGTTTCCTTTAGTAACTGTCACACAAAGCTGTTTTCAGGTGATTTAAGAGCCCCAAACTTGGGTTTTCATCAGTGTCCAATCAAGACTAATGTTGTCTATGGGGACAGAATGGCTGATATGAAGCAGAAAAGACCTGTTTGATTGTAATGAATGAAATATTGAATGAGAAATTAAAGAGGTGAGATTACAAAGAATAAGCTACATGATTTGTGAAGTATGAATAATACACACTATATATTTATTGCTATAATGCAGTTTTTATTGCGTTTTATTATCTTTTGGGTATTTTTTTTTCAATATTTGCTGTAGAAATCACAACTCAACTCTGTTTGTCCCAATGTGACTCCTCTCCAGTTTTTCCAAATGACAGTCATTGTCTTAGTGTCTCTTAGAGACTCCGAGTTACTCATAATGTATGCCGACAGGGGCCCTATAAATCAGTGGTTAAGTAATTGAACCACTGTATGTGATAGCCAGGAGCGGATGTTCGAACACCTAAACTATCCTTCAAAGGAATAATTACCAGACAAAAAAGATTAGGAGAAGACGAAAGGACAAGCCAAAGATGTTTTTTTGAACGCTGAAACTAATTGTGAGGGCTGCTTGCTGTTCTCTGTAGATAACACTATATGTGTGTGTGCGTGTGTGTGTGTGTGTGTGTGTGTGGGTGTGTGTGCGTTTTTCCACACGTACTTACACTGTAGGTCTTAGCCCATGTGGGCGGGTTTGCAGGGATTGACTGTGTGGTCGTCCTGCTGAAAGCTGCCTCCTGTGCACAGATCCACCAATCACATTTTTGCATTTCACAAGGTCATAAGAAAAGCACTTTTTAAAAAAAAAAATTGCTCAATGAATTATAGCAGGAAAACATCAACATTTAGCTAAAAAACTTGTGTCTCCGTGAGCCGGTCCGCCTGCGTATGTGTGTGCATGTGCAGAGTGAGCTGCTTTGAGTCGTGACCAGATAATATCCTCCCTCCTGAGCACGTCTCAAACACCCACATTGAGGTTCTGCTGCTGCCAACAGGGAGCTGCAGTTTATTCTGTGCTGTGCATGTATTTACTCATCCTACTGTATGATGTAGCAGGAGCAGAGGGGCAAAAAGGAAGCTGTGGTGAAATAGTGGCTAACCCTCTCCAACGCCACATGAATCCTCAAAACATCGACTCCTGCTGACAGAACCTCATCTCTTAAGGCAGTATTGATGAGGCTTGATTGGTCGCATCATCTGACATTAGCTTCCTCCTGACAGGACATGCAGCTGCTGCAGAGACTGGGTTTTACCTTCTGCAATATAAAGCGGTTTATCACAGACAAGATGGTTGTAAAATGGTCCCCAGGTTCAGGCCAATGTATGCAGAGGCACAGCTTGTCAACGGGCAAGGCATGCAGCTGCTTCAAGCCCCAGACCACTAGGGGGCCCCCGTGGGCTGACGAACTTTACTCTCTACAGTAATGCCTCAATCAAAGTAACGTTAAAGTCAACCATGTAAAACGAAGAGGGGTTACCTGTCAGGGAGCGAGAAAAGAAAGAGGAGAAAGCAGGAAGAAGAAAGGAGAAAGCAAGACAGCGGTAAGTGGAGCGGATACCGACGTGTGGAAAAATCCGTTAACAAGGCTGACTGTTGATTGTTTAATCGTCAGTTAGCCTTGTTGAAGGATCCCTGTTGGCTCACCTTTACACACACCGGCACGCGACTGTGTCGCGAGCTTGGCCGGCAGCTAACGTGAGCCAGTGAATGTAATTGAAAGGTACAATGCTGAAATTTCACAAAGTAACCAGGACACACCGGTAATGGAGTGATTTGATGGGGAAAAACAGCTAACCCAGATAACAGCTTTCACTGAAACTAATGAAAGTTGTGTCTTAGCTAACTCTTAAACTATTAATGCTTTGGAATTTAGATCTAATTTTTGACAGTGTGCTTTCTGCATGAAAGACTGTCAACTTTGGCGCATATTACAAACTGAAATAAGTTACAA
>JAQNCA010000014.1:10170291-10189887 GCA_029783725.1 Acanthurus tractus
ATCAGATAAATATATTTGACATTAAGAGCATCACTTGTAGTGACAAAACCCACAAAGATTTCAACTAAGTGCAGTTTACTTGAGCTTTATTGAGCGTCAAGCATTTTTCAGATCATTGTTTTGGTTTTCTGAGTCAAAATCCCAATTGTGGGCAGCGTCTTTCAGTGAAAAATCTCTTTTAAACCCAGCATTTATGCCACCTGCTCTGTGCCAAACAGCAACCAGACAAAATCATCAACTTGCACGGAGCAATTAGGAGCTAAAAAGACAGAGCTGGCAAAGGAGAGTGAGTATCGGACTTCAATTTGTCCAGCGGCAACAAGCAGAACTGCCAATGAATGTTTAAGTTGCGCTTTGTCTGCTATGTGTGAATTATTTGGCAAAAATATATATTGGAAAAAAATTGTAGTGTAAGTCACTTTAAGTATACCCATCAGTGTAATAATTATGTAACTAGGATTTTTAACTATTCACTAACACTTTTGCTATCAACTTAATGGGTCAATGAAAAGTAACAGTTGGGTTTTTAGCTTGTTCTGCTGCCCTGAAGTGGCAAAATTGCAGTTATGCAGCATAACAGCATATGCAGATGTCTGCTCAAATATTTTTTGCCATCTCACAAAATTAAATATGAAGTATGTTTATCTTTTTCTTTGTGTTTTAAGTATATCTGTCCAGTGAAAGACGTCTGCAGACAGTCACAGTGCTTCTAAAAGGAGTTGTGTTTGCACATGGTGTGTTTTGCCATGTGGCAGCTACATTATGCTCTTTGATGAAATTAAATGAGGAAGCTACATTAGCAGCCCGGCTGTACAGCTCTGTAATTGTCCATTACTGAGCTGGGCTGACTTTCAACTGATTTGTTGTTTTGCATTGTGTGCACTGCAGATACTGAGCACAGGCTGAATGTGGAGCCTCATTGAACCAGTTAATTTGCAGTGAGATTGATTCTGAAACATATGCTTGTGAGAAACTCTAATGTAACTTTTGAACTGGCTGCAAAACTGCAAAAATTACTACATTTTTTTAACCAAAAAGATGATCAGCTATTCATGTTTGCTGCTTGCTTTTAATGATCTAATGAAGGTCTCAGTGGTGGATGTTCGGGCAGCATGGTAACAACACACTGCAGTGTGTTAAAGCAGCCTCCCATACTGAAAACACACATGTGCACACACACATAACTGCACCTTCTAGCGGGACTAAAAAAGATATATTGCTGTAATTCTAAGGTCAATAATTTTGGTGTTGTAGTTATTGATTGTTGAAAGTTAGGTCATCGTGCCCTCAGAGTGTTTCTCTCACAGATGGTCTGATCCTAATGATCCAGACTAACAAGCCAGATGCTATCGTGCTACACGACACAAGATCCCCTTACTGTAAAATTTTAATCTAATGGGCACAGAGAGGAACCATGAGTGCACCTACAATTTGATTTAGCATCATATTAAGCAAGCTGGCACACTGTTTTATAAGGGATAAATGAATTTAATAGATGATTCTATGGGATTTAAGGACCTGTCTATAAGAATGAAGTCAACATTTAACAGAATACTTTATATTATAGCTGGAGCATGACCACAAACATGAGGAAGGAAAGGTTAAATTCAAGATTTCTTGAAGGTTAGGCTTCGTGACCTAATCTCTGATTTTATCATCAGCCAGGACTCCAAAATTATGTAAATCCCTACTTGTTGTTTTTGCTGTGGCTCATTTCTTTATTAAGCCTCAGTGTATGTATGGGGTGTTGATGCTCTCGTTGTAAACCATCTGCAATCCATTTACACTGTTGTGTAAAATGAGACGTCTAGAGCATTTTGTCTGCCTTGTGTTGGCTGGCAGCCTGTGCCCCTCTGCTTGTCTCATCCTCTCTGTCTGTCTGTCTTTGTCTGTATTCTCTCCATCTGCCTGCTTGTTCATGTTTACTTATAATCTATTTCCACAATGCAGTTTAGCAAGTGGCAGCCGAAATATGAGGGAGTCAAAATTAAACCACACTGTTATTGGAAACATTTGTCACTGGAACAGCAAGATAGAATTTAATATTGCCGCAGAACCGCAGCCCTGACTTGAATTTAATGCTACCGCCCATCGAGGTGACACTAATTGCAGTTTTAGTACGACCACACTGATCTGCTGTATCCTCTGCAGCTGTTAAAAGCTTTTTAGAATATACATTCTCCTTCAACTGCGAGAGTTTTGCCATTAAAAGTACACAAGAAGGCATCCATTTTCTTTTTCTCAGTTTTTCCAGATGGAGTGTGATGTCCAGTAGAGGGCAGCACAGACAACTAAGAGTGAACAAATAGCAAACTTAATCTTCTCTCCTCTCTTCCAGGGCCAAAGTGTTTCGAGGAAAGAAGGTCCTTGGGGAATACGACATCAAAGTGGAGCAGGTATCATATTAGTTTTATAGACCTTCAATGCTGCATAAGACTTTTCAAAAGGTTGAGAGGGATCAGAGCAGAGTTAAAAGTCAACTGACACCACATTCACATTTGATATGGAAATGCATTGCTTTGCACTGACAAGCTGAGGCACTGGTGCCCCAAACCACATTTTCAGCAGAAACAAAACACTTTTTCAAGCAAACTTGTCTCTTACTTTTTACAGCAGCTTTTTTTTTCCTAGAAAGAAGCAAAACTGTGGAAGAAATAAAAAGTGTCACTGCGGGAATGTGTGAATAGCATGTAAAATTATTCTAGGCAAATAATAGAATAACTATGACCTGGATGAATGAGAACATTCACAGATACATGTAAAATTACTTTTGGGGGAGGGTTACAGAAATCAGAGGGTCATATTGAGCAGACAGGGAGAGAGCTGGTCCTTTTATTAGGCTCATCAGACAGCTGGTCCACCATTTTGGCACACATTTAAACATCTTTATTAGTGGATGGATTGCCATTAAATTATGTTTAGGTTTTTATAAATGACTCCACAGGATGATTCCTGAAGAATGTAGAGTCACAGACTTTTCCCTGAGAGGCCTCCAACTGGTCAAAGTTAACTTCAGTAAATTTTTTCAACATTTTGCCAATGGCTTTGCAAAAAAGTTTGTATAAATTGTACAAATTTTCTGTAGATATTCTTGGTCGCCAGATATGAAGGGTAAAATTTAATTAATACTATAGAGGGTTACTGTTTTTTTCATTCTACCACCATCTTCTGCTTCTGCTCACTTTGATTTACGACCTAATACCAAAAAACCTGAAGATATCCTCATCATTCTGAGCTATACAGTATTTATCGCGATACCAGGCCAAACTAAGATGATAAACATAATAAATATTACCAGCTAATATCAACATGCTAGCACTGTCACTGTGGGCATTTTTTATGCTATGGCTAACATTAAGCTTATAGCATCTTAAAGCTGCTAGCATACCGTGCTTTTGTATTTTACACAAAATGAAATTTCAGTCAGGTATTTGTGTTACAGTGGTTTGCAACTCTGTCTGCAAAATGGAGACTGCAAAGTCATTTTTCTCAACATTTTGCATTTTTCATCCTCTGCAAAAAGCATTTATATGCTGTGTAAATTTAACAACATAGAAACGTATAGCCACATTTTCAAAACCACAAGTACTATAAATGTCAAATTACACCACAATCCCACTCTTAAATTGCAGTCATATACATAGTGAAGATGTATCATGACATCATGTGACATTTTGCTTTCATATTGGTTGAGCCACCTAACCAGCAAACCATTTTGCCATATCTGGTTTCAGCATTTGCAACTACTCTTCTGTGGGGTTTCACACAAAACAGTTTCACACCTAATAGATGTTGACAGTTAAATTACAACCTCAAGCTTCACCACAGAAACGAAAATAGACACCAGAGGAGACAGGAGTCGGCAGCTATGAGTCACTGAGAAATCCTCACAATGTTTGCAACCACACCAAAGTCGAGCATATGTGCATTACTTTATAGAATGACTGTATGTTGCATGTATGCCTGTATTATCCGCACTGTCAGCTCCTTTCCTCTTTTCCTCTGTCCTTATAGTAACTCATATAGTAACTCAGTGTTTATGCAAAGATTTCTTTTATATTTGCACAAGCAATTAGTACCAATGATAACAAAGAATGTTGTGCTGTAATTATGGAATAAATCCAACCTTATCTTACACAATGATAGAATAATGGCTCTTGTACAGCTGATGAAACTGTTTTGTTTATTCCTTTTCATCCTCGTAGGCTGAATTCTCAGAGATCAACCTCATCTCACACTCAAATGGCACCTGTAGCGTGGACATGCAGGTTATCAGAGGAGGGACCAAAGTGGTCAGGTAAGCACAACACACAGATACACACTTACACACACACACACATACATGCACACTGTGATTGATTGAATTGGGAAAATTATGAAGTCAAATCCTTCCTTCCAAAATCTAAATCTTAATTTTTTACCGTTCTTAAACTCTAACATTCAACAGTAAGATTAATCCTAAAAACACCATAAAAAAAAATACAAATCTATTCTCGGTTGATAACAGAAGCAGAAATAACTTCCTCTTCATACAAAGGCATCCCTGCTTTTGCAGACTCTTGCAAGGACATTTGGTCCTCAGAAAAAAAAATAAAAATAAATAAGAGCAGCAAGCTCTCTATGCTTCAAATCTCATTTGTTGTTATTCTCACAGCTAAACTGAAAATCCTGCAACACAAACAAAACAACAAAAACTGAACTCAGCTGTTATTCTCTTGACTGTAAATATGAAGCTCTCTTCAGATATATCCCTCTGCAGAAAAAAAAATCTGTTACTACTTGTGCTGTACCTTTAAACCCTATGCAAGGTTTAAAGATCCAACACCATTGATTGTGTATGTTATGAATTGTTCTATTTTTAGACCTTAATCACTGTTACATGAGAATATGGCAAACCTGACCTCAACATTTACTTTCACTCTGAACCAGGAACCCTCATTAAAAATGTCCCCACTGACAATGACAACTCGCCCTCACAAATAAAAAAGTAATAACAAACAGACATCAATAAATGACGAGTCAAAGACTATTCCACATAAAACAAACAGACACCTCAGAATAATCTTGGAAATAATGCACACACTTATTTACTGAAAGCTCTGATCGGTGGAAAAAGAGCAGAGGCGTATGACCAAAACCATCAGCCGCAGATGAGCGCGGCAGATCTGCATGCAAACATGTGAACGTACTGTAAACCAGACTATCGCACAGACCCACACACGCACCACAGACCACACTGACACTCAAACACACACCAGTGCCCTAGCAGTGATTAAGCAAGACTGTAACACCCACTGCTCCCCAACCAACAAAGCCAACAGGAAATGAAGAAGGCGACCTCAGTCTGACAATCAACAGCCTGTGCCCTGTAATTAGGCTTTATGAGGGGTTGGTCCGCACATGCTCGAAAACAAACACACAGTGACCATTGCCTGAGATAGCCTGGATTCAGGGAAACTTTGATTCATCCTCGCTGACAGAGTGATTCACACTCACCTGTCCTGGCAGTGTTGTGTCTACAGGAGCGTTATTCTTTTATGACATGTCTAATCTGAGCTCCATGGAGACCTCCGGAGTTGCATCACAGCCTCTGCCTCCACCAATCAGAAACTTGCTGTGGGGTAAAACTAATGAGCTCACAACTATCCTTGTTGCCTGAGTTCCTTGAAAGCTTTTCAGAGTTGGACGTTATTAACTTTAAACACTTGTCTTTGTTATTACACTGTGTCCATTGATTTCCAGCCATTCTGCTAACTGCTGTGAGTCTGAACATTATGTAATCCTCACCAAGGTGTAATTTTTCCTGACAATGATAAAAAAAGAAATAGGATAAGAGGCTTTGCCGCATTATCTTTGTGAATTGTTTCAAATGTATTTTGTTTCTATAGATGGCAATGATAGGCTTTCGAGCATCGGGTCTAAATTACCTGATAAGCATGATGTTTTGTACAGACATACTAACTGGCCTTGGTAGCGCCATCGTCAGGTCAAAGTCATTTTTTAAGGCTTCAGTGTCTGACCAAGTGCCTGCAAAACCAGAAGCATCAACACAAGCTTTACTTTGTGTTTATTGCAAGGCTAACTATATAATGTTAGCATGCTAACACACTGAACTAAGAGACTAAAAATTTTAAACATTGCACCCTTATTTATTACCATGTTACCAAGTTAGCATTGTCATTTTATTACGCTTTTTATTTTCATCCATTAAGCTCACGTTGTTTTAGACTCTTAGTTGGGTCTTATATTCGTTTGAGTGCATTGGTTATAAGACGCACAGTGAAAAATCCATAGTGAAAGCGAATTAGGATGACAGTGCCGTTGCTAGCAAACACTGACCCACGGTATTAAACTGAGTCATGACCACGGTTATCTTCACAGCCATCTTCACCACCCGTCTTTTTATAATTTTCTTGGTCTGTCTGATTAGTATTCTCGGTGCATGATGAGCTGGTGGTGGTCACACTGTGCCAGAGTTTTCTCTTTCTGTCTGTCTTGTTTCTCTCACTCCTCTCTACATCTCTTTTCCACTGTGATCTCTCTCTCTCCCTCTTTTCTCACACCTCTCCTTTCTCTGTGCTTTCCCTCACATTCCCTCTCTCACACACACATTTCAGAGACAAAAGGGAAAAATAACAGAAGTCATACCCTATAAGCGTCAACCTTTCAAAGAGCTGAACTGCACTGAAAATTGTTTTCGCCTGTATCCCACTGATCACTAATTGCTTCTGTGAGCTGCAGTTTTTGCTGTTTTTGCAATGGAGGCTGACATATTCTAAAGTAAGAATCTTTAAAATCCTTCAAAATTGAAGTAGATTATAAAAGCCTAAACTTGAAACCTATAACTGTCTGCCATTTGGCATCATTTTCTTTTTACTTGTGAAAATTCAGCCCCTGTTTTCTCAAATTTAAAGCCAGATTTTTCATACTTATGATTATCGGTGTTGATTAGGATGCGATAAATGAACAACCATCTCCTCTGTTTTGTTGACCCTTCCACCCAACTTCCCACAAACTCAATGGCACCGCCAGCCTACTTACTCCTACAATGCCATCATAACCACTCCAGCTGTTAGAGGACTTTTTCTATTAGAACATAAACATATGTTGTTTTTTTGGCACATGCCATTGTTCTTGGCAGAACAGTCTCCTTATGGTTTTTAATTACTTCTGAATACAGTGAGCATGAGCATTCATGAGCACCAGTTGATTTGCCCATTACTTTATGTACTTAATCACATACATACTTAAAAACAAGCAAGTTTTTAAAGGTGCTATATGTAAGAACTGGTCACCTGTTGATTTCATTCTCCAAACAAATAAAGTGCAGCATTTTATTAAGAAATTGGGGGATCTACCTATTCTACTTATGTTTTTGCGCAAGGAAATGCTGATAATGTCTGTGGCTTGTAAACATAATAATACGGTCATTACCATTACAGAGTAAGCTACCTGTAGTAGATACAGCTAAAATGCAAACATTAGCATTAGTAGCTGTTTACTTATCAGTAAAATAAACTTTGTGAGTTCCGCATCAAACTTAATCCCTTTACTCACTCGGAGTTGACTTTTGTTATGGAAATCAAAGCTAATGTTAACACTGGGTTTGTTTCTGTCTCACTCTTTTTATTTGCCACTGAACACAGTTTCTAATGAGAGTCAAGTGTTAAATCTGGTTCCGTGGACACAACCACAAACACTTTCAGGATGTGGTACAGGTAATGACTGTATACACAAGGATTAGTAGCTGGTCAAAGTAATGTGAGTTAAAGTTGGAGTCACTTTCCTTTTGCTTTCTGTCACCTCAATCACAAGTTGTACCTTCAATATGATCAACAGGTGTTAAAATATGTCCTTATAAAGTGGTAATAAATTAGCATTACTTATTTACAAGTTATCAAAGTTAGACAACTCTGCAACACAACAGATAGATGTCTTTCACTCTCTTTTCACATTCTGTTGATATTTTCAGTTTTTTTTTTTTTTTTATTGTTTTGAGCAAAAGATTCCTACACGTAGTTTGAATATCTGCAGTAACTTTTGTATACATTGGGTCCTATCAGTCTACCTCACAGGGTGCAGGCATCCTGACCAATCAGAGGCAGTCAGTATAACTTAGTGACAACATTTAACACAGCCATTTTACTTCATGTTTCTTTACTTTTGCACAAGCGTCCCATGTGTGTTGCATGGGCTTGTGTGTTTTTTGTCATTTATGTAATTATGAAGGACTTTGGTAACATTGAAAATCTGTAAAACACGTCTCTAAAAACCCTTAAAAGACAAATTTAACAGCAGTCTTGAGAGATTTTTGTTGATTAGAAAATTTGTGTTTAATTAATCATAAGCCGCCTCCAGTAATCTTCTCAATATCTTAGCAAGTAGTGCATTAAAACTTGAGGAGTCATTGAGTTATTTTGCTCCAAAAAATCACTTTTTCCATGAACTTTTAACACCTAAAAAAAGAAAGTGTGCACACAGAAGTGTGCATAACTCATCTCCTACTACGCTCTGTGGTTTCAGAGGAGGGACGACATGACCGACTCCTTCCTGGAGGCCAGTGCAGTTTTTCAAATCGTAGCGACAACTTAGCTTTTGTACTACTATTGAGTGGTGTATGCTTTTATTTACGTTTTAGATGATGGATGTACTTTTTTGTTTTGTACCAAACTTCATGCCTGTGTATGGAATATCCTTTATGAATGATTCTTTTCTTGTCATAAATAGATTTGCCCCTAAATTTGCTTTAAATCGTATGATTTGAACAGTTGTGTCATTTTGAATAAAGATAAAGTGAAAATAAATGTAGCATACATAACTCACTTTAAGCTTCATTTACCATCAAAGGTATGAAGGTGTTTTGTATGCCAGAAAAATAGATTAAGCAAATCTCAAACCAAGTGGTTAATAAGAATCTATCATAGATGATTGTCTGTTCAAATAGAAGATGTCCATGTTTCATTCATGTTTTGACTTTCATTAATTTCTTTTTTAATCCCTCTGCTGCTCTCGCATCAGGTCCTTTAGGCCTGATTTCATCTTGGTGCGTCAGCACGCCTTCAGTATGGCTCAGAACGAGGATTTTAGGAACTTGATTATCGGTCTGCAGTACGCAGGCATCCCAGCAGTCAACTCTCTGGACTCTATCTACAACCTCTGTGATAAACCCTGGGCTGTAAGCACTTCACAAACTAATTTACATGTAAAAATATTGCATTCATTAAGAGCTACTCATTTTATTTGATTAAGACCATTTAGAGGACCTTTGTCCTTCTAATGTGAGTTTCATTGGTTCCAAGCAGTCAGAAAACACTTTAGTATTATTACGATATGAATGATGTAACTTTACTAAACTACATTACATGTTATCATACACATAACACTCATTTAGCAACCTGAGTTAAAATTGCTGTTGACTTTTTTGGTTGTTTTTCTTTCTTTTTTTATCCACCAGTTTTCTCAGCTGGTCAGTTATCGGAAGAGGCTGGGTTCGGATAAGTTCCCTGTCATAGATCAGACTTTCTACCCCAACTACAAAGACATGGTAAGACCAGGTTTTCTTTTAGTGTGCACTTGTTTATTGTCAGTAACCCTGCAGAAAACTCTAACAGAGCAACCTCTCAGCAGTCGACAAAACGTCCTCATTAATGGTCTTGAGATTTGAATGTTTAGATAACCGTGTAATGAGTGGTAGGTTAACAGAAAGAATGGAAAAGTTGGCTTTACACAACGTGCCAACATTTTCAGAATCAGGGTTGAAATATAGAGATGAAAAAAACTTTTACTATTCTCTGAAGCACCAGAGTGCTTTTTTATTATGAAACGTTCTCAAAGCCTTCTGGTTTGTTAGCAATATTCTGTAGAAACAGAAACCCTTTTGCTAGTTCAGAAATATCCTCATTAAAGCACTTCGTTTCATCAACATTAGTCCCCCCTGAGATGTCATTGAAATAGATTCTTATTTTCTAACATTTTTGTCACTGAAGAGAAGAAAAAAAGAGTCACACTTTTCCATTGAGAGATTTTATATACAATCTTTTTTGGTACATGGAAATAGAAAAGTCTATTTAGACAGAAACAGAGACTTAAATACAAACCCCAACAATTCTTTCAATATAAAACAAACATGAAATTGTTTGATAATGCCTCACTAAAGCCATACAGTTACTATGCATTTTTTCATGTCATTAATGGAAGCCTAAATTTACTATTAATCATTTATAAAAAGAGTTTTTTTATTATGTCAAATTTCTGCAGTTAAAGTTCAATATTTTATTGCTGAATGTCTCCAATGTGATCCTTTAATGACAGATCAGAGATAAGATATGATGCATTTTAATCTGTATGACTTCGGTGAAGTAGTCCAGTAACAAGACAGGGGTCAATTCAGATTTGAGTCTTTCAATACATGTTGAGTCATTCTTTTTTTTTTTTTTTTTTTTAAAAAGCAATTAAATCACTAATTATCCACAAATTTCTCTTTTGTTTTTAACATCTTTTCTTGTACTTGAGCATTTAGCAGAATCCATTTCCTGATTTTAAGGAATTATAAAAAGGGAATTGAACCTTGTCCTGTTACATCATTTCCTTTGAAGGGAGGTGGCTTGGCATCTACAGGTGGCAGTGCTGTTGTTAAAGCGCTGGATTAGATTTTTGGCACAGGAAATAGTACAGAGTTCAACCAAGGAAACTAAACACACAAAACCACAAGAAAACAACTTCTATGCTACAAGACAAGATTGGGTTAGCCTTTAAAATGTTAATTCTCACTGAAGTACAATATTTACATTCTCAGCAATTTGAGAGTAAAAACTGTGACGATTCAGATGTACAAGAGTGGTGATCATATATATTTAAATTGTCAGGTTCTGTCAAATTGGAGAATGTATGGTTCTGCTTTGTCTGATATATACAATGCATTTTTTCATTGTTTTGGACACTGGATAATATATAAATGTAAATATTCAGAATATGTAAGCAAAATGCGGCAGTGCTGCAGTTTACATTTAGAGCACAGTAGATGTGTTTACACCATAAAAGACTTTGTCTGGAAGAAGCTGGCAGCATTTTTCTACATTTTTCTTTTCTTTTTTTTTTTTTTAGTATACTTTTCTGTAATTGTGTTAGTAAATGCATAACCAAAAACATACATTACGTATCTTAAGTTATGCAGTGTTTGCTATGGTTATGCATTCACCCTCAGGTCACAAGGAACAGAGAAAAGATTCATTCTGGGGTGAATAATTTGCTGTGGATGGTCTGCTGCTGTCCTTATTCTGCGGAAAACAACAAATGAAATGGAATGTGTGAGGGTGAGAAAATGTGTTAGAGGAATGTTGAAAGCCCTTGTGCTTTATAATACTACTCCTAGCATTTCTGCAGCAACCACCTGAACTCTGCTAACAGAAGCTCAAGCTCGAGTGAAACCCCCTTGATCGTAAATCAGCCAATTTTTTTGTTGATGAAATCAGTTGCTACAGTGCATGTTGATGTGAGCTACATAAGCAAAAGCAGGAAAATTTTGAATTTGCAGAAATGAAAATGGATGGAAAATAAATGTCAGAATTACAGGTCAAGGGTCAGTCATGTCCAGGAAGTCTTTCTCAGGTGGAGGTCCACCCCGGTACCAGCTGCAGGTCGTGTCAGAGTGGCGGATGCAGGCGTACTGCCGAGCCTGCTCCCCATTTAGGCTGTTATCCAGCAGCCAGTCAGTCCACAAGCACTCGTTTTCCCCTGTTGACGCACATGGCACCGTGTAACAGGTGTTGATCTGCAGAGAGAATAGTTTTTCACTTTATTTGTTTACCCACACACTCATCTCATTGTTCCTGCCGTTAGCATCTCCAGGTTTATGAATAATGTAATGTCTAGATGAGTGGGACAAAAGATGAATATGTACAAATGGATAATGAACAGTCCTTACTCACTCTGCATTCACAGCCCATCTGGTATCGGTAGTTGAGATTCTTCTTTTGTGACACTGACAAGTTGTCCCAGGGCTCTACAAGGTCACACTGCCCGACAGAAATTCTCCCATCACTCCACATACTTCCTGTGAAGCAACACAGCAACACAGCCGTTAAGAATTTTTGCTTGCAGGAGGTTATTTTGCTGTATCGCTGATGATGGTCTAGGGGATTTAAATAATGCTGCTATAAACAAAGATACAAACTTAGCAGAGAGTAGTTTAATAGAAAGACAATTGCTCAGATAGAAACTAAACAAATCAGATACAAAAGGATATTTATTTGTGAACTTCAGAGATGCAGGTATGCAGATCTGTAATTTTTGGACAGGGTCAGTCTGGCTGTCCTGCCTTTTCCTGTACATACATTAAGCTAAACTAAGCTAAGCTAACTTTAATTTGGATCCAGCTACATACTACTGCAGACAAATATCAACATCGTAAAGCTCTGCTGTATATTCCTACAGACAAACATTAGTAGTGTACCGGCCAGACATCTGGCCTATCTGCCGCTGTATTTTTTTGCCACTTTCCCTCCTGCAAGTGCAACACAAACACTGAGCATCTCATACCTGAGAGCAGATACCCCGCTTTGTTGTTTGAGTCCAGTTTGACGCCACACAGTGAGGAGTACACCGGAGTGTACACATACTGAATGTCCTTGGCCTTGTCAAAACCTTTAAACATCTGGACAAAGAGACATACGGGTAGAAGAGAGTGCAGAGGTAGTTTTAGAAAAGCTGAAAAGCCACGTATACATTATATTGTTTTAAATACAATAATAATGTTGATGTGGCTGCAGTATTTGTAATATTTGTAAAACAGAATCTTAACAAATTTTAAATTTTAAAAAATAGTATATTGGGTCTTAATGCCCAGATATGAAGTCAATGCAAGATGTAGAAATAAAATGTAAATCAGAAATGATATAGTTTATATAAAAAAAACTCTCATTCAGAACAGAATAAGGTCAATCTGAGATAAACATTCACACTCATACAGACTCATGAACCAGACCATTTCTTGTGTTTAAGTGTCTCAACCGTTGACATGGACACATTACAAACATTTGAACTGAATTTTAGAGCAGCTGATCAGAATTTGTTTACTTTAGTCAACAGCCTCACAAACCAAACAGCTATACATAGCAGCATAAGCAACAAAAAGCAAAAATAATATTCCTCTGCACCGGCAGCAGCTGTTACTGCTGTCCAGGGATCCCACCTTGATCATTTTGATTTCATATTGGATCATCTTCATGTAAGATGAGGAGCTGTTGCTAGGCGACACAATCTTCTCTCCAGAGATCTTTGCCCTTATCACTGTCAAACAAATAAATACATAAAGAAGAAAGGCGGATTCAGATTAATTGATATGACAAATAAACACAAGGACGAGATAAGAATGTGAACTACATGCTACAAACAACATATAACATTCAGATATATGTATGTTTACAATCAATAAATATGCTTTCCGTCCCTCTAGACAGTAAAGCGGTCTTGGAAATGATCGATAGACAGATTTGGGTTGTTTCACATTCGTCCTCCTTCCTCCCCCCTTTTCTGTCGTTTTGCTTGTCACTTGTCTTTCTCTCTTCCCCCTCACACAGACAGTGTAGCTGTCCCTCTCAGTAGTGATACCGGATGTGTCTCTCCTCTCCTCTGGGAGGGAAATCAAAACCCACATGGAATAACAAGTAGCTCTGTGTTGCACACTCCCATTAAGCCCCACCACACACACACACACACACACACACACACCCACACATACTCTCATTTACACATATAGTTTACACACACACACTTACTCAGGCCAAATCTTGACAGTCACAGACATGATTTCATTCGGTTTTATTAATTTTTTGTAAATAAAGTGGTAAAGGAGCAGGATAATTGGTCTGTGGCTAATAACAGAAAGGTTACAGAAAGATCATAAAATTAGGAACTTCACTTTAGAGACAAAACCCTCATTACAATTAAAAATATTATCAATGATGTCGTTTTACTCACACAGACTAAAATAAACAGTCAAATGAGCCAAGACGAAGTTACTGCTGTTACAGACCAGCTTTTCTCCTTCAGTCAAAACCATGAAATCGGCACTTTTAGACATCTGCATTACTCATTATGTTAACTGACAAATTAATTTCACTGTCAAACATTTCTTTTGGTAATGACGCTGCTGTGGCTCAAAGATTATTAACTTAACTAATAACGCTTTCTTTTAGATTTGCTCTAATATCTCAATCAAAGTATTAGAGACGGTGACCTTGAACATGGCAGACAGCTGCATTAATGTGAAGTCAGCAGAGGCAGAGAACATTAAGAAGGGGAACTTTTTAGAATATATAAATAAAACTGTTGTAAGGCTGCAGAAAGAAGAAAACTCTGTATGTAAAGAGTTTTAATGGTATTTTGTTGTTTTAGCCATCGAAACATAAATCATAAGAGCATATGGGATGATTAAAGAGTTTTTATTTGCTGAAGTAAAATTAAAGTGTCTGATCTTAATTTTTTCTGTATCATAACACTATCTTGGTCGAACAACAAGCTCTATGCTAAAATACAAGAACAGTCTGTACAAAAACAACAGTCTATATTTCCGTGTCTTCTTCATGGATCTCTAACTTGTCAGGATGCTGGCTTTTTGCATTAGATATAGAATATATAGAACATCATTTTAAATAGATTCAAGTTGAAATGTTAAAAGTCAGCCAGAGGCAGTGTTTTCAACAAATGTATACAGATAATGTTTGCTTAGTTAGCTAACTAGCTTCAGTTAAGAACCATGTTAAAGTCGTGCACAGGTGGGCACAGGTGATATTTCAATGGACAAAACTGAACAATGCTCACTAGAAGATGAATAGTCTTTTCTTGTCACCCTTTGTATGAAATCAAGGACACATAGTTTCAAAATAACAGACATAGCAACAGTAACTATGTGGGGCTTGTGGTGAAAACGATTGATTTTGTAACCACCATAGTTTTATACTTTTGATAAGGTGCAAAATAAACACATACTACAAGGTCAAATTGTTTCACCTGGTGAGCTTTGACAGTTTTGCAGTACAATGCCTTAAACCGCCTGTTTACACTGCCATGATTGCCTTTCCTTGTTTTCCACATTGTTCTCTGAGAAAAGAGAGAAAACAGTCATCTTTTGATGCACCAGAAAGACAGAGAAAAGCTACAGTATAAGAGAGGGAGGCAAAGTGTGACCCAGCACCCCTCCTAATCCTCACCCTCTCACACAGCTACGCAAACCATCCCCTTGTTTTTGCTTTTTTTGCTGATCACGTAACTACACCATTTTTTGTGTGTGTGTGCTGGTAAGAGCAGGAGGAGCTCAGTGTGTTCTTTGAAATTGGTTCAGGAGGAAAAGAGACATTTTGTTTGTCAGTCTAACATAGAAGAAATTGAAAGGCAGGGACACAAACAAGTAAAGACGGGCAGAAAGTTAATGCAAACTACTGCGAGGTGCAGTAGTTTAATCAGAGCGCGGCACATCGCCCACAGCGAGGCAGCTGGTCCAGAGACATTCACATTATAGGAAATGTCAGAGAGCAGAAGATATTTGCTGGGTATAACTTTGATATGCTTCATTCTTATATGGCGTAACTCACAGCCTGAGGCTAAACCAGAGTGTGGCAATACATGTAAAAACTTTGCTGCAGTAAAAGCTGAGATAAGTGAGGCAGAAATCATCTTGGGGCTGTTCAGATATCAAAGTTACAAGAGATCATAATAGACTTAACAAGCCCACAGATGCTCAATAATATAGTACACATCGCAGTGTCCGACTACTCAAGGACACACCTGCCCATAGAATCACACACCTGCGGCTTTGACTTAAAAAATGCATGGAAAGAACAAGAGCTCAGTTTGATTTGCTGGCACATTAGACTGCCTTGGATGAATCTGCATTAAACTTCATGAGTTCGGTCAATCGTATTTGCATAGCTGGAGCCTGAAAGTACCATGCTAAGGTACCAAAGTATTTCAATTTTGTGCAATCTAATAGATCTGCCACACCATCTTTTAAGAAATGTTGTGTTTTATACTCTGTGACATTTCTTACATTACTATTCAGAGTGAGTTTTCACACGCTTACCATATTCTTCACATTTTGCTGCCCACAATATTAAGTATTGCTTTTGTAAAAGGTTGTAATAGTGAAGTTGTTGGCTTAGTCCTGCACGCAAAATTAGAGCCTAATTAGAGCCTAAGTTTTATATATTTATAAAATATATACAATATATTAAAATATTAAATTTTAGAGGATAAAAATTTCAAAGATACATCAGCGAACATTGATTTCTTTATCTTTTATATAAAACATAAGTAAATAAGTAAATCTATCAAGAGGTCACTGGGTTAATAAGTAGCAAGTATGACCAAGAAATGTAGTGAGCAAGATATTTTACAGTTGTTGTTCTAATCTGTGTCTTTGGTTGACTAAGATATGGTTTCTAAATTACCTAAAAGTTATCTTAAACATTGACACTGTAATACTTTGTTATTTAGTGGCCAACATACTTTAAACTACTACAATTTATGCAGAAATTCCAGCATACTCCATAAAAACATTTACCAAAACCCACACTGTGACATTCATATCCTTCATACTGTGACTGACCAACGACTTTAATTTGAGCATAAACTGGTTCCTATAGATATTCTGATTTAACGTATGACTCACCACTTTACATTGTGTTTTTATGTTACTCGATCAAAAGAATTTTGGAATGCTGCTATCACTGGTGAATATCCAGAAAAATTCAGCAAGTTTTGTTTTTACAAGCCACTGTCCAACACCCACAGCCTCCATCTCAACTATGATCACATCACTGTCTGCACCGTCATGCTCACTACACAGAAATGTACCAATGATGATATCACATCGTCCTCTTTGTTTGGTTTGGCTCTTTGATCTGCGCTTCCTTTGGCAAGAAGAAACATCTCTGAAAGTGCTTTGGCAAATTAGCCACCCCACTTAACATGTGCTATATTTAGCAGAATAAAGGGTTTATGTGGCCTATTAATGATAAATAATATTCCGATGTATAACCTACTCTGTGTAAGGATCAAATAGTTGGCAGCTAATGATTTGGCTGCATATCAGTGCAAGAAAGAAAAGGAAAGAATATGCTACAGCCAATAAACCAAGAAGAGTTCTGACCATTTCATCCCAGTAGACCACGGATTTTTATCATTTATTGAGAAAGTTTGTGCCCATTCCAGATCAAAATAAACAAATCTGGGTTAGATCACCTTTCAGACACAAAAACTGTATGTAATAACTGAACTGAATAACTCATTTAATTCTTTTGCTGTCTCTCTGAAAATTGACTCGCTCAGTCTAGATTCTCAAAAATGCTTACCCCCCTACCACTTAGACATCTTCGGACTGCGCAGGCCTGGCTAGCCTACCCACTTAATTCAGCTGCTGCAGCTGTGTTTTGAACAGAGATAAGGACGGGCACGCCTGCAGAGTGAAAGTGGCTGTACATCTGCCTCACTGCTACATAACCAAAGAAAAATATTGCAAACTTGTACCATGAGAACTAATGTAGTAAGTAACTTCCCCCCTCCCTGATGAATCGGCACCCTTGTCATGCTCACAAAGCTGGACTGTCAGCGGGCTTTCACACAGATATTGTTAGTATGCAGACCATTAGACCAAGCCTATAGACATGGAAATGAAGTGGGGAGAGAGAGGGAAAGAAACAGAGAGAGACGGAGTAGGCTGTGTTGGCATGGCTTGGCCTCTGTCCAACACACACACACACACACACACACACACACACACACAGACGCACTCACACAATCTCAAATACACAGTTGTGGCAAGGGAATCGTCCAAGGTTTGACCAGATGGGATATTACTCAAATGTACGGCTTTATTCAAAGGGCTCATCGACTCTGACAACACTGTCAGGTCAACTAAAGGCCACCACCAGCCGCTTAGAAATCAGCCTGGATGGTATAATCATGGATGACAACAAAAGTTAAAGTTTTCTTTTACATGCACTCAGTGTAAATGTGGGATTTTCCTTATTTGCTATTCATTAGTCTAAAAAGTTGCATTCTACCTGAAGGGGCCACAGACTCTTTTATCCATCCATTCCATGGACTTGTGCATTTAAAACTTAACACAGACCAGAGTCCCATGAATACTCAGAGGAAAAGGGATCTAATTACAAAAGACTCCCTCTTTAATAGACTATTTGCAAAGCCCAGCAGTCCAAAGTTACTGTTCTTATGCCTTTCAGGCTTCCTGTTCTTACACATGCAGTTTCCAGTAAGAATGGTGGTGGATTTACCCTTTAAAAATAAACACAGTCCTTTTTAACAGAGGCAGACAATTAAGCTTCTTAATCCCAGCTAGTAAGTGCTGATTTTAGCCAACTTAATTAATTACTTTTGCTAAAATATTTTACTGTCGCAAAAAGGTTGTGAGCTGGTTAAAAAACTGACTTGGTGTAGGAGAGCTAGAGCCTATCTGGTCTTAAATATGCACTTTGTGGTGATATTATGGTATCATGCTAAAAGAATTAGGCAAAGCAGAGTTGCTTTTGTAATGCAGAGTCTAACCATGTACTTAGGTGTACTACTTTATGCAGATTACTAACAGTAACAGGAAAAATTGACATAAAAGTGCAACAGACATTTTGATGGTAATGATATTGAGGCCTTTTTGTTCATATTTTTTGAACTGTGTGTTTATTTTTTAATTATTACAAGTAAAACCGCTCTGGTTAGGTTTTGGAAATGACAAAATAAGATGACATAACTCTCTTAGTGTACTGAGTATAGTCATAATCACATGCGCACCACCTCACAATGTGTGCAAATTCAAAGCTTGACAGACCTGCTGTAACTACTGTTGATAAGCTATGATTCAACAATGACCGTTGGGGGGAGGGGTTTGACCAACCACCTGTTTGAGCACTGGACTCAAACTGAGAAAACGTGGTTCAGTGTTGCCAAGTGATCTGAATTTGTTTGCTAGATGTTTGTTTCTGAAATACTAAGTTTAAATTTTAAACTTTTACAGCACAGTTTACATGAGTACAACATGAAACATGCATGGCTTTTGTGTCTTATGTAACCAACGAAAACAACAGAATGAAAGAGCAAAAGATGGTGATGAAACTGGATCTTAGACCAGAGAGTCAACACTGAGTCCTGGTTTAGATCTGTTCCAGTCTTACTAACTGGGACTTTGCAATGTCATGGTCACTTTGAAACTTGATATGAACAAAAACCTCAAACTGCTCACTGGTGAAAAAGAAAACAATAATCACACTTTCAAGACCTTCATCTCACTCCTTGATGGCACACTTCATATGTAAAACCCTGTCCTAAAAACATTGCCCCAAATACTCTCATTGTGCTCTCATAACCTAGATCTAATTTGGCATTGTGGCAGTTTCAAAACAGGTCTCAGCCTCCATTTCCTATGGACTATTTTTTGAGACACATTTGCAGAGTTCTCTGAAAGAGATGACCCTCTCTAGACCTACAGGCAGATACGAAACGATTATGAATAAAAAAAAAAATGCTTACAACACTATAAAAGCAATTTCTTTGTCATTTCCTCTTTCTGTCTGTCCATCTCCTCTGCTG
>JAQNCA010000014.1:10198929-10209455 GCA_029783725.1 Acanthurus tractus
AAGTGCTACAGAGAGAGCTGCTTCTCTCTGGTAAGCGCTGTGTCAACCGGGTCCAAGTTTTACAAAATTCTCGCAGCTGACAAAAAGTAGCTGGACCAGAATGTAAGCAATGATGTTGCACACATGGATAAAAACAATTTGCTATGTTTAGAGGGTCAGTAAAAAAGCTTACAGTTGGTCTGGACTGGCAGTCAAAACAGGTAAACAAATCCATTGGCGCTGAGGCCAAACAGCACGCATTCAGACAGGTAGATGTTCAGAATAAACAAATAACAACTTGTAGGTGAGGATGACTCAAAAGTTCCAGTAACAGAGATGAAGTGGCTGCAGGAAGTAGTGAACTGAGGTTTAAATAGAGTAAACAGGTAGGACAGGCTGCTCAAGGAGGGAAAAAGTGTGAAGAAGTGAGGCATAAATTTGGATAATTATGATTACAAAGCTTAAGGAGAGAGTCTGAGGTGGAAGACGGACATAATACAAAAGCCACAATGACACCGACACCCAGTCACTGTGGTATAAGCAATTTTTCTTAACCTCCCACTCACACTTTCAAAGAGACCGACTGTCAGAGCAGAAAAACAGGAGTTTGATGAAAGGTAGATTGGATACTGACATGCAAAAGATGCAAAAAACACATCTCCCCCTGAGTCATCTCCCCTTGGAACAGTGTTTTTGTTTCTATAATGCTGCAGTAAAGTGTTGGGTGGATGTGCATCTACATAAATGATGATTAATCCTTAAATAGTAATAACATTTGGGTTTCTAAAAATAAAAATGAATCATCCTCCATTATAATTATGTTTGTTATTGTATTGTTTTAGGTTACTCCCTCCATGAGCTGAGAAAATAATAAAACTGAGTAGCAGTTCAGTGCATCTCTAATTTCACCAGCAAAATGACCTATATGAACCAACCCCCCCCCCAGCCTGACCATAAAAGTCTAATTATAACATATTAAATTTTCATTTTCTATCATGTGCAAAAGGTTACAGCTGCTATTGCATTAGAAAGCTCCTGTCATTTATGAACTGTTGTCTATTATATTGTTCAGCCCCCTTTGTTTGCCTTTTCTGACTTATCTAATCAAGGTTTTTACCATTTCAATTAGGTAACCTTTTTTGAATAAATAGGCCTGTATTCTCCTCTTTGTCCAGGTTGTGGGTTCATCTATGCAGTTGATTGGTGACCACCAGGCAGAGGACCGTCAGCTCATCTCAGAGGTAGTGCTGGCTAAGATGAACCAAGCCCTGACTGCCAGGTCATCTAGCGTTTCCCGCTCACCTGCTCGCTCTCCTCAAGGCCAGAAGCCAACTACTGTGCAGCCCCAGCAGGTAGAGGCTGTGTGAAATTGAATGCAAACCCCCGTTTGATCTGATCATATGTTATGGGGGGCCTGAAATGCATAGCTATCATGATACATGCTCATACAATATTTATTTCCATCATCTTGTGAGTGTTAGTGGAGTCAAAATCCAATGTCTGCATTAAAAATCTTTTAACTGTAGCCCTTCACAGTTCACTGCTGATTCTTTTCTTGCTTAACCAAGTTTGTTTTTCATTCTCTCTCTTTTTTCTGTCTTTTTTTCCCCTTCTCTCCTAACGCTCTCCCAGAGTGCTGCCTTTAAGGAAGGACTGGCAGATCCAAACAGGACCTCAGGCCAGCGCCCTCAACCTCAAGGTTGTCTGAACACAGTTCTTCACTGTAATACAAATGATGCCACTGTAGGGCCAAAGCAGAAAGTTGCTGAAATGAAGTATCCACTAAACTGAATAAAAGTAAAATGTTCTCCGTCAAAAGAAGCACTGCCATACGAGGGGAAATATCAAAGGGAAAAGTTTGCTATAGTTGCTTAAATAGAGGAATTAGCTTAAAATGAAAAAGAGAAATTTAAATTAAACAATTACATACAATACATTAGTGAGATTTACAAGTGTTTGTCGGCATTATGTCACATTTTTGATGCTAGTTGTTTCCCCATGTGCCTAGTCCTTCTGCTAAGTTAAGCTAAGCTAACTGACTGATGTGCCAGCTTCTTGTTTACAGTATCGAAGTGAGAGTTTTACACTATCAGTATTGATACTAAACTACTAGTAGATAGCATCAATAATTCCAATCTAGATTTCCTAAAATTTTAAGTTATTCTTTTAAGAGGAAGGGCAGTTTGTGTAATATATCCACATTTTTGTCTCTTTCACCTTAAGCTAACACTGTCAAATCCTCATTGCCTTAAACTAAAGCACTGGTGTAGCTTCAGGGGAGTGTTGACAGTGATTGGTAATCTGGGTACAAGAAAAGAAAAAATATCTCTGCCTTCAGCTCAAGCTACAGCCGTGTTGAACTTTTATCTCTTGAATTATCAAGCACATGTGCAGTCCAGTGCTTTTAGCCAAGCTATTGAGTTTAATTGCAGCAGTAGTGTCTATGTTGAAGTGTGGATGTTCGTGCTTAAGGCTAACGTGTTCAATCTAAATGTGCCTACTAAAAGCAGTGGTGAAACAGCTTATAACATGGTCAATTAACAGAGCCATTAATGTTAGAGCTGCACAGTTTGTGTGAGCTTGTTTGCATGTTTGTTGTTTATCTGGAATTTCATTTTTTGTCATTTTGCATTTATGTGTCAGTACTCCATGATGTGTTTAATATATTTGTGCTGGTTGTTTCAGGAATGCCAGCTTTTTATGTATTACAAGAATTGATAGAGATAAACATGTGCCTACAGTTTGATTTATAAAAATGTGCACATTTAATTGAAGTTTAATTAATTTGAATATTATATTAAGAACTTTGCCTTTCGGAAACAACAATCCAAAACAAATTGCATATTTGAACTTAGTTACAGATGTTTGTTTTGTATGCCTTTTTAAATATAAAATACCTTTTTGAAATGTGCCGCTTTAGACTGTGTGAGTTCTTGTCAGATAAGTTATGCTGCTGTCATATCTGCCTTTGAATCCTTTTATCATCTTTATACCCTGTTGTTGTTGTGGTGGAAATCAGTTTTATGGTAAAGAAAAATTTTTGCTTTCCTGTCAAGCAACAAAACCTCCTTTGAAAAGCATGGATGTATTGAGAATTACTGCTTGGTGTTGTCTTTGGTCATAAATTAACCCAAGTTGTTGTTTTTTATCATACCTTAAACAAGACAAATTTTTCTTGGCAATTATGATAACTGATTGCGTGATTAGTGAAACATTTTAGAGAAAATTAGCATCCCTTTCTTACTCTGCATGGCCATTTCAAATTTGCTTGGAGCACTGAACCAGTGAGTTTCGGATATTTGACCTTTATAAACCATTTGATTACAATTATTAGTTGTCTTAACCATCTCTGATTGATGAAAAGAGATTAAGTTTAGCTTAAACTCAGGTCACAGGCTTCATCAGTTTGTTGACTTGTGCGGCTGAACTGCTCCTCAGAGAAAGCAGTCACTTTGGTAAAAATCCAAACCATCCAAGCAAATTCTTACTGTGTCACCCTTTACAAATTGTGTTTGTACAAATGGTATTTTCTTTGGTTTTTATGTGCTGTGAGTCACAAGCAACATTGGGATGCTTATGACAAACTCTGATAAAACGTAAGACTTCACAGTAATGCCCGGGATGAATTTTTTAAAACATTTTTTAATCTTGGCTTGTGAATGAATATGATCATGTAATGTACATAAAATTCCCTATACACTGAATGAAAGTATGCACGTAGTAAACAAAAATTAACATACACTTTCCAAGCTGCATTCAAAGACAGGCTTTTAATGAGGCTTAGAGCAATTTACATTTTTTATTTAAATCCTGCATCCTGGAAAGTGAATTATCAGCCATTGGAAACTCATCCCTGCACTAACACTTTCTTCGTAGCATGTGTAATCACTT
The DNA here is from genome assembly GCA_029783725.1 of Acanthurus tractus. Lineage (NCBI taxonomy): Eukaryota > Metazoa > Chordata > Actinopteri > Acanthuriformes > Acanthuridae > Acanthurus > Acanthurus tractus. Next base: position 10,202,800 of record JAQNCA010000014.1, read on the forward strand.
GTTTCTCTGGGTTGCTTTGCTGCCTGTGTTTGAGATGTTTGGTAGCAGTTATTCTTTCTTGGTTGTAGCATCATTTGCTTTCTTAAATTCTCATCTTTTTTGTCTACTATCACTACATTTCCTCCTTTCATCGGTTTTGTGTGCTTAAAAGAAGCTAACACTTGGCATGATAGGCAAGGTACCACACCTTCTCTTAACTGTTGATCTGCTGCCCCCTGCTGGTTACTGCAGTGAAAACATTCAGAGCCTGCTTTGCTCCAGTCTGTTGTTGACAGATAAGTTGGTTAGGAATTTTTATGAATGTGAGAGGTCATCAAGTGAATGGGCATGTCAAACTCAAGCTCATTATCTGTATAATGTTCTGCTTTGGTCGTTGGTGAGTTTTACTGGTGTTCTAACTGCTGCACTGAAACAACAGGTGCTAGCTCTTAAAAAATAATGATGCTTTTGATTTCCTTACTTCTCTTGCTTTTTGCTGTTTATTCCTCTCTGTGCTATGCAGCCATTTAACCGTAGTTTGATATAACTGTCTTGTCTCAATCTTTTAGGTGCACCAGTGAAATCACAGAGTGTAGAGCCATCACCAGAGTCAGTTAAGAGAGCATCTGAACCAGTACCAAAGCCCAGCCAGGCCCAGAAACCTGGTCCAGGTCCAGCTCAGAAACCAGCTCAGGCTCAAAAGCAAAGCCCAGTTCAGAGGGCTGCCTCAGTGACAAAGCCTCCAGTGCCGAGGCCTCCCCCGATGACGAGAGCCCCGTCCGTCACAAAGTCAGCAGCACCTCCTGCCCCAGCCAAACCTTCACCATCATCCCCAGCTAAAGCAGCAGCAGCCGCAGCAGCTCCAGGCTCTCCCCCAGCTAAAGCAGCAGCAGCAGCAGCAGCCAAGGCACCAGGCTCTCCTCCAACCTCAGCTGCAGCCCAAGAGCCAGCCCCAGCCTCTTCCCCAGCCTCAGCTCCTACCACAGAGCAGCCCAAGCCCCAGCCTCAGGGCTCCCCAACCCCAGCTCCTGGTAAACCGAAAGAGCTACCCCCCAAACCCACACCACCTGCAAAGCCCATTCCTCCTGTACGCAGGAATTCAAAGCCGCAGATCCAGCCAAAGCCACAAACCCCGCCTCCTCCCAAAGCTTCACCTAAAACCTCTGCCCAAGCCCCAGCACCAGCTCAGGCCTCTGATTCTGCCTCAGCCCCTGCCCCAGCACAGGTTCAGTCCCCAGCCAAAGCCAGCCAGTCCCCACCCACTGTCCAGTCTCCAGCTAAGGCTCAGCCTCAGACCAAGCCAGCCTCTCCTTCCCCAAACCCAGAGCCTGTCCCAGATGAAGCAACCACGGCCCCTGATGAGGCCCAGGCCCCTGTGGAAGAACAGCCAGCATCCCAGCAAAAGACCCATCCTCTCCTGAAGTAAGAGCAGTATTATCAAGGCACTGTTGACAATGCAAAGACATGCATTTCAATGAGTTCTACGTTGTGTTTAGGATACAAAATAAAGAATGAAAATCCATTCTTCTGTAAAAAAAAAAAATTTTTTTTGTAAATTACAATCATTTGCGACACAAAATTTATCAATAGGTAAAAGCATCTTTAAGGTGCCAGTCTGATTTGTAACCAGCTGAAACTGCTACTCATATGTGAAACACTGTGCTGACCCTTCATACTTAAATATGTACAGTGTAATTTATAAGCAGTATATAAGCATTCAGTATGTTCTTTATAACACATTATAAAGTGGCTGTCAGCAAATATGAGATCTAAACATTTTTGTTAACAGCGGCATCTATAACTGGCTGTTGGTATATGAATAGATAATAAATGTAAATAAGAAACAGTTGTAATTACACATTTTCAAATGAAATTCTAATTGTTAAAAACACCAAATAATAATAAACACTTAACTAAAATGTGTTATAAGTTCTTTATTATGTGTTTATAAACTGCTTATGTATGATAAATAAGGGGGATCAAAGTAGTGTGTCAACATTTTGAAATATTTTCCAAGATCATTGTACAAATTCTGTGTTTGTGACTTTTTGGCCCTTACACGTTTCCCTGTTTGTCCTTTTTCCTTACTTCCTTTTTTCACATTATTCACTTCTCCCATCCTTTTCTACTGGCCTGCATCCCATCCCTCCTCTCCTCCTTCCTCACTTCCTTATTCTCCTCTATTTCTTTTCCTCCTCTTCCCTTCCCAGTAAGTCCCAGTCCCTGACCAATGCCTTCAACGCCTTCAGTGACTCCTCTTTCTTCCGCGGGGTCTCGAGCTCCGGAGGTGATGGCCAAGACGAGGCAAAGGCCGAGACCATTCGCAACCTCCGAAAGTCCTTCGCAAGCCTTTTTTCTGACTAGACACAGTTGCACCATAGTCAGTCCCTTATTAATTCTGGCCTCCCCTTTTACTATTGGCCAGCAATGACTTGATTGACATTAAATGTGAACCGGTCTGAGATTAAACTTTGTGTGTTAACTTAACTGTACTGTATTCCCTCCATCCCAGTCCCTCTTCTCCTCCCTCTTCAGCTTCTCTGTGTGGTAACAGTGAGGCCTGCTGGGTAGGATGTTCAGCAAATGATGCTGTGCCAGAGTAGTTGGATTTAAGGAGTTACGTCACTGATATAGAACTGAACAAAAGAAAGAGATAGAATAATATAGAAAAGAATAGAATAACATATATGTTTATTTTTTCCCACAGCACACTTTAAGGAATATGTTCTATTAATATAATATTCAAGATTACAGATGATGGTATGTACATACAGTATATATACATATATATATACAGTATTTAAATATAAACATATATACGGGAGATAAGCCAATAACAGAAAAAAATCCAGCAGCAGTTTTCAATTAGCTTTTGTCAGTGACATAACTCTTTCATTCAGTGGCTGGATTCATACATATTTTTGAAAATAATTAGATATTTGACATTAGATGGTGTCTCCCACAGTGAACCACTTTTGGTCAGTGAGTGAACATATGTGAGTTTTAGATAAATCTAACTTCTTCAATGATTTGTTCCTGTGTAAATCCAGCCGTTGTGTCTCTGGTCCTTTGGCTATTGAATACTGGGCTCATCATTGCTGGCCCCTTTTTTGTCTACAAGCCTTGAAGTTCATTGTTGTGTGAGGGAGTTGGAAATATGTGTATGTTCATCTGTGTTGTTATGCATGGCTCCTACAAGTGGCTCAGTGACTTTTGGAGCAGAAGGGAGCTCTATCAGTGTTGAGTTTTCCCTCCGTTTGCGCCTCTCTCTCTCTCTCTCTCTCTCTCTCTCTCTCTCTCTCCCTCTCTCCCCCTCTCCCCCTTTCTCTCTCTCTGTCTGTCTCTCTCTTTCTCTCTCTAGATGTTGTAGCCTTATTGTGAACATGTTTTCAATCCACAGCTACTTTTGTTAGCTGTGCAGACCTGGGTCAATTACAACCTGAAATTCATTCTTTCACTTCAACTGTTTGAATTAGTAAAAAGAGGCTTTAAAATTGATTACAGCTATTGCAGTAGTAGTAGTTGCTGAAGCACTGGGATTAAACTTAGAGCACCAGGCTGAATAAATGAATCCTAAGAAGTGACTGAATGCATTTCAAAGAGTAAATAGATTCATGTCTGTAGCTGTGACTGGTGATCTCTTGTTTCACCTCTGTGTAGATCTATCAACAGTATTGTAATTTGTTGATTATTCTCATGAAAAGACATTGAGACAGTAGTGCAATAACACCTCGACATGACTGTTGAGCGCTGTCACCCGATATATATTATATATAAATATGATCATACATACAGGACCTGTGTATATGTTCAGTACCTTATTCTAACATTCCCTTTAAGGTTCCTTTCAGTGGTGACTTTCTGGGTTGCTTTTTTTCCACAGTCAGAAACTGGGTTTCAGATGAATTTGCCATGTTAAACCTCTGGTTTTCCTGCTTAATCCTGTTTGTATTATAGGACTGAATTGAAGGCAACCTGGAATGAACCCACCACCTTGACTGCTCATTTCCAGTTGAGTTGCTGCATTTCAAGTTCATTAGATTAAAAAAAACACTAAAGAACTACATAGCAACCTGTTAGCTTATCCATTTCCAGTACTATGTTGCAAGTAAATTCAAACATATTGTATTTGTATGTATGTATGTGTCCTCTCAGGAGTTTATTTTTTGTAAGATTTTGATCTATTGATTTATTTTTTTGAGGCTCCATATTTATGGTACAGTATATATTGTTTGTTTTGTAATGTGTTTTTATTTGTAACGCAATACTGCTTTGCATGATCTGGTGAATGATAATGTTTTTTTTTTCTGTACAGATAAAAGTTAATAAAGATGTGGTTCCATCATTCCACTGACTGACCAAGTAAGATTCAAGCTTGTGGCTGTGCTTTTTGTTTGAGTGACAAAGAGTCCTCTTAGGAGACATCAAATCGATTTCACACATAAAGATCAGTCTATTCATCGTTTTTTTTAGCTGCTAAACCCCTGAAAGCAGCTGCACAATGTCCTCTGTGGCTTTGACCAAATTTTGTCAAAAATAACCTAGAGGACTTCAACAGGGTTTGACTTTAGGACAGCAAATTTTAACTGAGAGCCATTTTTACAAACTGAGGGTATGTAATCACTTGGGTACTTGCTCATCAGGAAAGTCTCATTAAAAACCATGATAAAACCAGTTGAATCCCCCTCAGCCCAAATCCCCCACCTAATTGATACATCGTAAGAGGACCTACTTAAAAATAATACAGACTTACAGAAAAGGATGATTCAAGGATGTGAATTTTTTTCAGTAATCGAAAGAGGCTTAGCAATTTTAAGTATTTCACCAATCTGCTCATAGGTGATAGAAACAGTCAAGTTTAAAGCGATGCTTATGATTAAAAAGTCTCTCAGCAAGTGCCCATTGGTGAAATGGAAGTACTTTGGCTTTATTCCTTATACACACACATATTCTCTGTCATGGTTTTTGATCCAGTTATTGAGCTAAAACTTAAGACTTTTTTTCAGTAATTGTCAGCTCTGTGATGTCCATGAATTGGCATGTTCAACATAATGAACCAGTTCACCAATGTGACAAATAAAATCAAAGTGTTATTCCACCAACTGCAATAGAATTTTTAGATACAGAGAAACCAGGCAACTGTTTGGTTTCTCTGAGGTAAAGAGAAAAACTTGATGACAAGGAGCCCTTTTTACTACTTTTTGCCTGAGACATTTTTGTTTGTGTCATTGTGTATTTTCTTATCAACACTCTGGGTCACAGGATTAGATAATGTTATTTTCTTTCTGTGATTTTGGGCATTCAAAATGATCTTGACTTGAGAATTGCCTCACCTTCAGCTGTACTTGCATTTAAAACTGCAAACTACAGTAAGTCATGAATGACTCATGGCTGGAAAACATGAACTGTGCCCCTAATGAAGTCATCACATCTTTTATTTGACAACGACAAAGGTATACTGTAATGTTTTATTGAGAGTCCACAGAGTGAGGTCAGTGACTGCGCTGTTTGTTCTGTGTGCTTGCCCAAGGACACATGAGCAACACAGGTAAATGATGCCCGAACAAGACCTTGAATATGTTTCCTCCAACTGAAAAACACTCAGCACAACTGCAAAAGATATCCAGGACTGAGTAATTGCAAAACAGTCTTAAGGAAATGAGTCATTGGTTTGTCCCCTCTCCATTTGGCTCCTCAGTTTTCACTAACTTGTCATATTAGATGTGTCTTAAATTAAAATTACAAAAGGAAAGAGAAGAACAAAACCTATAAACTACAAAAACATGCAAGCATAAATCAGGCCCACAGTCTCACAAACGAGAATGATGAAAGGATGGGTTGAACTACCCATGCTGCACCAGCAGATGGCACTATATACATGTGGAAATATTGTTTATGACTCTAACTTTTATTTGCAAAGATTTACGCTTAGATTGTTTAGTGTAAAGGTTTATTTTAAAGTATTGATTGTGTGTTAGAGTCCTCAAGCTCATTTTGTAGTGCTTTTACATGTGTAATTGGTATGTGGGACTGTCTACTTGGGCTAACTGAGAGCACCTGGGCCCAGTGCTCCAATGCACTATAGGAGAGGTCGCCTTAGCCCTCTTAGAGAGAGTCTCTCCATGTATTTTGTTTGGTTTTTTTTCCAACACCTGCACACCATAGTTCCTACATCCATTTACTTTTGTTAACATTTTTTGTATTCTAAACAGGTGGATCAAATCAGTTAACGTGTGTTTTGGGGATCTCTCCCTCTTTTATCTGTCATGCATTTTTGTGTTTTTCTTGTTTTCGTTCACATGTTCTACCTTTGTGACATTTTTTTTTCATTTTACTTAATCAGAGGGTAGAGAGTCCTTTCAATAATTGCAGTATGTCCACTAACAGTTTTACATCATTACCATGAAAGACAACATTTACACGTGAAACAGGATTTTTCTCTTACTATATAAATAGGTAAACTGTGTAAGCAATTGTGTATGTGTGTGTTTGCATATGCGTGAATTAATGTATTTTAAAATAATACCACATTTAAAAGGTTTAAGAGATTTTCTAAAAGCCTTTATTGCTTTGAATGTACATCCGATGAATAGAACCATTTCCTCAACAAAGCCTAACATTACAGACAATATAAACCACATATTCAGATTTTCTTGCACTAGCTCTTTGCAAATGTA
>JAQNCA010000014.1:10224305-10248173 GCA_029783725.1 Acanthurus tractus
TCATCTGCATCTGATGTCTACCACCATGCACACACACATGCACACGCACCCACACACACACAAACACACACACACACACACGCTTACAATGTAGATATAAGGAAACACTTACAAGCACACTGGCACATCTAAGTATGTAGCGTACAATTATGTAGACATGCAGACATATAAAATATATACATGAAAGACACAATTGTGTACACACAAATACACAATAACAGACACACACACACACACACACACACACACCACATGATAAGTAGCTGTCTGAACTTTTGCTGAGCCCAGACTCTGTCAAAGAGAGAAATGTGTGTGTGTAGTTCCTTTTCTAATGGTCATCACTTCCTGAGGAAAAGCATGACCACACACACATGCACACGCACACACACACACACACACACACACGTACACACACCAGTCGCTACTGTCACCACAACTGTCACTTGGTTGCCAATCAGTGAGCTGACACTGAACACTCTGATCCGAAACAAGAGAAACGGGGTGAGTGGACTGTTTGGTAGTTGGCATGTGTGTACCCTTAGGCTATACTGAATCGATGCTTGAACCACGGTGAATGCAAAGATTTTCTCTACTGACATACCTGCTAAAAAGCTTTAGGTTGTCAAATAGCCGCTATGAATGCATACTTTAAAAAATAGTGTGTGGTGAGTTAATTAGTGTTTTATGAGCTAAAAATCACTGCTTATCAGTGAGAGATACTGCGCTGCAGCGAGCCAGTTTTGTCTGATATGCAGTTTGCCTTCTCTGAGACAGTTAGTCATCTCATAAGCTTGCCTGGGTTTGTGTTTGGCTTGAGTGAGCTTGAAAACTTGCAGTTCGTAGATTTTCTGTCAGTTTTTTTCCCTTGCAAGGGCCAAATGAGAAAAAAAGTCTCTAACTAGGTCATGTGAGGCAGCTCCATATTCTTCAGAGGGACTTATTTTGTGTGGATGCATAGACCAGGAGCTTTTTTAAATTCAAATCCAAATTTTAAAATTGGAAGTAGATTTTATGTAGCTGGGACATGTCAAGATTCAAAAATATCCCCAACTATGTAATAATTTATCCTGTTTTATCCAAGCTTGTAAAATACATGGATGGCAGAACATTTAAAATACAGCAATGCATTGTTTTTCAATTTTTTTCTGTTTTTTTAAAAAGTGTTGCTTCCCCTTCAATCTGACCTTAGGTTCACCAGATGTTTATCAGTGCTCCACTTTCTTTGCTTGGAAGTTGAAACTCGAAAATTAGACAAGAAATCAAATAGAAATCGGAGCGAGAGGTGGTGTAGGTGCTGTTTTACTCAGCGCTGTGCCAAGCAGACAGAGATTGTGGTTTCTAACCTCCCACCTTATAGAGCTTTGAAGTTGTATGAGTAAATTCAGTATCAACAGAATAAGTGGGTTTTCAGACATGAGGAGACTCTCCTGTCTGTCAAAAGGACTGTCCAGACATCTCGCTGATGCTTCATGTGTGCATGGTTTTCCATTGCTCCCCGTTTGATCATTTGGTGCATAAGGTAAATCGGCTCATAGTGGCTTCACACCACCAGAGTTTCAAAAAAGTGTTAATTTCCTGAAGAGTGAGTCAGGATGGCAACTTTTTCAGCATTCACACTTTGAAATTATGCTGTTTGATGTTCAAGTTCAAGCTCTTTTGTTGTCACGTACACAACAGTTACAGTAAAGTAGTAATAGGCAATGAAATTTCTCAAATCTCAAGCCATAAAGGATGTAAAAACATGACTTGAGAACTATCATGTGAGCAAATTTAAATCTTTCAAAACATAAAATAGCAAAGAGGCACAAAGGCAGGAACAAAATATAAAAAATAAAAACTGAAATATTAAGTTAAAATAGAATACTTTGTTTGCCTAGTAAATAACAACAAAATGTAATGCAACATACTTTGATAACATACACTTGTGGTTGTGCAGACAGCACAACCACAAGTGTATGTTATCAAAGCCACTATAAAATTTAATAAATTGACAACAGTTTGATTGACGTTACTTGTTTGGGACAGTTAAAAAACAGTAATTACATCCAGTAAAAACGTTCCATGGAATGCATACTTGACAGAGATACCAGTATTTGCAAATGAAACCTAAAAATATGCATTGCTGGATAGATTTATTGCAAAATAAAAATATATATTGTGATGTGTACATGTAAAAAACAGTTAGTAATATATATATATATATTTATACACATATACAGTATATATATATACATATGACGTTGACAGATTGTAAACAACAAGTAACCAGGTAAGTCGATGCATTAGAATATGCACGTACACTTCCAATAACTACTGCACAAAACAGTACTATAAAATAGTGGAATGTAAAGTAACCTCCATGTTTTGGTGCTGTGTGAATGAAGAGTCACACGGGTTTCAGTAGCTAAATTTGTAAAATCAGCTACTTAGAAATACTAAAGCGCAGCATTATCACAGCATGTGATATTTTCACGATATCCCACAGTTTCCTCATGAAGGACTAACCAGGCAAAAACCAAGCACACTTAATCTTTTCAGAGAAACTGTGGGGACTGTGAGTTAGACGTGCAGGCGGGCATATCTTTGTTTCAGTCACTGAACCACATGCTGTTTTGCATGAAGAGGTCAGGAAGTCAAAACTCTCCCTCACTGTTGCTGTGTCTCACATACACACATTCGTACACAGGGCAACTTTCATAATATAGATGGCTTACTGTGCAGAGAAAACCCTGCCTTCTTCTAGAAGGGAAATACTCTGCAACATGCTATTTTTTTCACCAGGATGTTACCAGATCTACAGCAAGAAAACTTTTGAAATTTTACACCAAATTAAATTCAGCATATAGGCCTATGTACAACTCTACTTAGGACACTTATTGTCTCTATGCATGCTTCCATTTTACTTTACAAGTCTGTATGAAAAACCTGATATATATCAATTTTAGTAAGTTTTTTGTATGTTGTATTTACATCAGTTTCCCCAAAATATTCTTTTAAATATCAAAGCATAAGAGTGCTTCAGTTTGATGATGATATGTTGTAACAGTAGTTGTGTAGCTCCCACCCGTTCTCACCCATAGTGAGGCAGCATAGTTTTTATTCAAACAGAAAAAAGATAAGAGTGCTAATGCCCCTGAATGCTGCGGGGCAGGTTCTGCCTTTTGTCTTTCACATGCATTTCCCAGGCAGGGTTCTGTGTTAACTTCTCTCTTTTCCGATACTGCTCCTCACCTTGTGCATTTACTTTGTTTGACTGTTAGATGACTTACTCTCTTGGACCGTAGAAAGCTTATACATCCCAGAAAAAATCGATGAAGATACACTATATTTTCTGACTGCATGGTTTATTCATTGCAACCTTTTTGCATTTCTAGTCATTTTGTCATGTTTCATAAATCCCCCCCCCCCTTTTTTTGTTTTACTTTACTTTAACCGATAAAAAGCTCATTGATTAAATTTAATAAAACTCCACATTCAATGGCACACAAAGGAGTTCACCCGCTTTCTGTGGAGTAATCTGATCCCCAGTCTTTGCTGCGGTCCATTTTGGAGTGAGTTGTTGCTGCTGTGAAGAAATCGGAACGTTAGAAAACATTTCATTAGTTTTGCAACTTTGTCCCCAAAGGAAAGATTTCACATCATATTTTATGACCTCTCAGTTTCAACTTTTTTTCCTAAACTGCTGCTTTAAGAGCAACATAATTTCCCCAACCGAAGTTAATATACCACCGCTGTGGCTCAGCTAGAGATTTTGATCATTTCACATCTGTTTAAATAAATATTTGTAAATTCAAAGATCTTAAGTGAAAAGGTTAATTGTCTGTACTGTATGTGTTGGCTCTCTCACACACACAAACACACGCACGTACACACACACACAGTATTGGCCCAACCCTTTGGTACAGTAGCTTGCCAGACCTGCCTGCCAGTTTGCCATTGACCTTTTATTGTTACGTCATCACTGAGGCAATAGCTGACAAAAAGCACTCCTACTTGCAGTACTCTCACCTGGAAGACAAGTTCTGACACGCTGAAATCTGAAACCTGGCAGGAGACACTGGCACCACTGTCACACACGTGCTAGCAAACACACACACACACAACCAGGCACACCTTTACAAACACAACGCATACTGCATAAACCTTACTAATCATCTGTCACCTTTTATAATGTCTGACAGGCTGTTTGCCCACACAGTACTCACAGATACAAACATGCTGAATTGAGGAGATTACACTGTTTCTGTGAACATACTCAGGAGAGAACTTACAGTACAGACTTTTTTTCATGACATGATTTAAACACCATGGTTTAACTGCCTGGCTGCAGTCACCTTCCCTTTTTTCTTTCTGAGTTGTGTTAAACAGGCTGATGAGTGCAGAACATGCATTTTCTAAGATAAGGGGATTTTCTTGAAGCCTCTAGGGTGCGGTTTGATTTGTTGAAGTGGTCTAAGGACTAGCTCTCTGTCAGTCCTTTTATTGTATCTCTCCTACTCTTCACACTCCCCTTTAAAACTTTCTCTTTGTGGTGTCTTGATGCCAACCAGGACACAAGTGGTTCCAACAATTTGTCTATTTCAGGTTCAGCGTGTATGGCTGTTGGCCAGTAAACAGAAAAAATAACCAGGTTTCTCTGGTTATTAATAGTCAGCATTTTCCCCTGCAGCAGCTTCCAAGACCATGGAAGCTACTGCCTGCGCACATACACACACACACACACACACACACACACACACACACTCCCACACCTCATTCTCTCCCTTGTGTGAAACAATGTCAGAGTCAATGTGAATTTTAAGTGGATACCCCGCAGATATTCTTTGCCACAATCCAAACAAGTAAGAAGGAAACAATAAGCAGTTGAGAAGGGAGGATGTTTGCTCCACAGGGATGTTTTCCCAGGTAATTTGGAACCATTTCAAGCCATTTCTGTACCTGGTGTTACTGTGCCACCGGAGTTTCGCTATTTTAGTTTTGTCCTGTTGCATAATTCATTGCATTCTTTGTTACATTTTTTCTAAATCAGGCACTCTATGTTGATTGGAGGTTTATTTTAAGAATCTGTGTTGCTTACAAAAATTGTTTGGCAGGCCAGGTGGTTCAGTTCACAGACATTTCACTTTATTGAATATTTATAAATTACTTTATGTAGGTGAAATTAAGGTTACAACTCAAGAATGGCTTTCACCTTCTTTAAAGCAGAAAACATTAAATATTTTCCAGTATTTCTATTAAGAAAGACACACACAAACAAGCCTTCTCTTTGCCACTGTAAAAAAAAAGTAGTCAATACTTCACATTAAAAGAGATTTAAAATAAAATGGCAAATTGGTAACTAATTCTGGTGTTGTTTTTAATTTTTTTTGTCCATCAATAAATTCCATCAAAGACTGGGTACTTCTTTCTTTGTTTGGATGAACGCATACACTTTTTTTTGGTTGCTCTTACTGTTATAGTAAATACTTACTGCTGCATAAAAAATGTCACAATCCACAGCCTTAAACAAGTCGACAACAGAACCAGCAGTTTGGGGTTGATGGAATGGAAACAGATTACGAAAGTCAGAAAATTTTGGATGACAGAGTAGGACATTGTCTAGGACTTTTTATGCCTTTTTTTCGGGGGGTAAAAACTAAAGTATAGATTACCTCCATCCTTATCACCTGTACCTTTGTTAATCTTATATAACCTAACCTTAAAATTATCTTATTTTTTGTTTGGCTGTAATTTGTGAAAAATATATTTCTATTGTTTCTTTGTAATAGATTAAAACAGATTCAAATCCTCATGGCTATAGAGCCTGTAGTTTATCAGAACACGTTCACAATTAATTGCATCACATAAAAAAAGAATATTCTGGTAATTGCTGCATCAACAAACAAACCTTGTATGAACTTAGCCCGGAGTGTTTAATTTTGTGTGTAGTTTGCTTTTGTATGTGCTGTAGTAACCTCTGATGACTGGACTTTGGCCATCTCGGCAGATTTGATTCCGCCAATGTTTGATCTGAGTTAGATATTGATGTGACTGAAGAGCTTTTCATTCATTTGTATTAACTAAAAGTAGAAAAAGTAGGGAATACCAAAAAGAAACAATTCTGTTCAAGAAACTTTCTGATCTTTGGTTACTATCGTTGCTCAAGCACTATTCAGAAAGATTTATTCATTCTCGCCATGTAGCTGAATTTATTAAAATGGTATTGCTGGCACTGCAAATTCTACTCTTCCTGTAGCCAGTGTGATGCAGTTTATCTCTTTGTGTAAGAGAGCCCCACTGTTGTTCAAAAACCTTTTAAATGTGCACAAGTAAACCAGACAACCGATATGTTTCTTCATAACACTATCCAGTTTTACAAAGATATATACGCACAAAAAGTTTTTTTCCTTCAAATGTTGACCAGAAATTTGTCACTAAGCACTTCTTCTTTGCTGAGGTAATCCTTCCACCTGACAGGTGTGGCATATTGAAATACTAAAAGATCAGCTGTGCAGCAATATTACATACTTGTGCCTTGCACTGGTTACGCCTTAAAATGTACAGTTTTATTTTGAATAGTTTTTACATGAAAAGAGCTACAAGCAAGGCAAATTTATCATCATACCTGTTTTGATCAAGATTAAGATTACATACAAGTAAACAATAACTTGTTTACTCACTGACTCTCGAAATCATCATTAATATTATAAGTTTAAAAACTTATCTTTGGATTAGTGATTTTTTTTACCTTAATAATTTAACTGATTAACACATTAAAAATCTTTGTGATATGTACAGTAACATAATGAGCTGTCCTCGCATTTATGTGTTATCGGAGTTTACCCTCATTCATTAATAATTTAACTGAACATGCCTGGTGACAAGTGACTCACTGTCAGCTCTAGAAATGCACACAAAGTCATCACTGTAGAGAGCTTACACATGCCATGGAAGCAGTCAAAGGCTTTCTTCTAACTTGTTTGTCTGGCATTGCCTCAGTGTGTAATGACCGTCCCTGCCTGCTCTCCTGACATGAGTTCACTGTGTATGTGTATATTTGTGCAAGTGTTTGCACAGCCATACACCATGTGATAACTCCCTATCTAAAAGCTGAATTAGTTTTACCTTTGTTGTTGACCAAGGGTTATTTTTCTGCCATCTTGGAACGAGTTAAATTAAACATGACTCAGCCTGATAGTGAGTTTGGGCTTTGAGGGAGGGGTAGAAGTGCATTGCTGTAAAGAAGAGTGGTGCACCGCATGTATGACAAAAAACAAAAGGAAGATATCACCGATGATCTTGCAGTTGAAGAAGCAGGATGTGGACGTCCTTGGTAGGACTGGTTACAACAGGGTCTTTAATTGTGAGGCCAGCTTTTTGTACAGCACAATGCTGATAAACACTATTGCTTATGCAATACACAGTAAACGTTCAAATAGAAAAAAAAAACAATAAATGAAACAAACTTTACTTAATGGGCAACTTCTGTTCCCACTAGCACATTTCCTCAAAACTTGGGACATCAGTTTTATGTGATTTTAGAGTGGTCTTTTATTGAGAGCAGCCAAAAGTACATGTGTAATACACCTGTGAACAGACTTCTTGGCAAAAGAGAAGAACTTAAAAATATTGATTCCAACAAATTTGTTCAGAATTTGAGAGAAATAATCTTAATTGAGTCAACTGTTCCGTCTGACATTAGGAAAGAAATAAGTCTTTGTGTGCACAGACAAAACATTAGATCCTGTTATCTCAACTCATGATAATAAGAAGTGTCAAAAAAGCAAAAGCATTGTCACACCCTTTTTAAATCTCCAGTAGGAAAAAAATGGGCTCGTAACTGATAGCACAGACAAGGTGAGGAAGTCTTCAACTATTGCAGGAGAGATAAACACACTTTTGGTCTCTCTGCGGGATTTGTTACAAGCATACATACATATATACATACCCTTTAATCATCCTGACCAAAGCCAGGCTTTTCCAGAAAAAAAAGAATTATTTCATAGACATTGAAAAAGCAATTTTTATTACCAACCCAGTGTATAATTAACAGTCATTGCACTTATCAGAACTCAGAAGGTGCAGTTTGTTCTATTCCAAAAGCTGGAATCTTACATCCTTGGCCTGAGACAGACTAAGGCTCAAACAGTCCCTGCTTTCTGCATGGTTTGGTTGGGCAATCACACAGCCAGCCACCCAAACAGCAACAGAGGAAGACGGTGTTTTGAGCAGAAGAGACGTTCTTCAGCGCCAGAGTTCGCCTTGTACTCCCTGTGACACAGTCCGCCTCACTGTTTACTTGATAACAGACAGACTGCAAGAATGAGCTGGGGGACCTGGGGGAATCATCATGGTGCTTAGTGTGTGCATGTATGCATTGTTTATGTTTGTCGCTTTTCTAAGCTGACATTTGATCATTAACATTATAATTAAGGTAGTGTGTGGGCTTTTTCATGCACAATTTTATTGTCATTTTCCTCTTTTTTCCTTCCTCTTTTACTCTTTATCTTTTTAATCTCATCCTCCCTTTCTCTCTCTGTCTCTCTGACTTCTCTTCCTCCCCCAGTTCTTCTTGGGCTGTTTTCTTTAAACAAGGCCACTTACAGTAAACTAAGGATATTGCATCAGCTGTCACGTCACTGCTTCATCTCTCTCCACAGGAGACATGGTGGACACCCAGCAGCTCCTAGCTTGGCCTGTTGGTTTCAGTTTGAATGCGGTGGACCTGTTAGAGCTGGACGACAGCTCCCACTCCCTAGAAATGAAGCATTTGTCCACGTATGACTACTCCTCCATCTCCTCCTCCTCCATCCAGTCCTCTGCGTCTCCCTCACTCGTATCTAGCATCTCCCCTGCTGGTGTGGCCTACAACCCCAGTCCACCGCAGAGTGAAGAACACCTGACTAACATGGACTACACAAACATGCACAGCTACAGGATGGAGCTGGACCTGCACAGTAAGTCCAGTCTGCGTAATTGGTCAAGCAGACTTTTTTTTTTTAGGGTGAATGCATTCACAGCAAACTTAGCCAAATACCTTTGCTGGGCGTAGAAACTGCATGTTCAATTTGTTTGAAGTAGCCCAAGTCTTTGTATAAAAAAGTTTAAATGCAAAAATGCAGCAAATTCATCATTTAGAGGAGAGTTGGTCAAGAGAGTGATTTGAATATGTGCTAAAAAATATTCAGTTTTACTTTAAAGGTTGAACAAACATAGCATTAAACTGTAAAATCCTTGTAGACGGGATTTTGGCTTTATGCCTCTCTACCTACTTGGTATACTGACTGCCTGATGATGTGTCTTCTATTAGACCAGATCAAGCTGGAGCCAGGGTCACCTCCACAATACTCTGACAGTCCCGTGTTCTCCAAGTTCCAGGATGATTCGCCTGCAACATCGCTAAACATTGAGTGTCGTGTGTGTGGTGATAAAGCTTCTGGGTTTCACTATGGCGTACATGCCTGTGAGGGCTGTAAGGTAGGACTGAAAGATGTTGTGTAAAGATGAAAATAAGATGCAAAAGATACAAAATTATTATCCATCTATAGACTATTACCCCAATTATTACTCTGATTCACGCAGTGCAAACCCAAACATGTCCACTTTAATTTCCAGAAAGACAAAAAGAGCAGTAAATCCTTACAATTATAAAGCTAGAACTTATCATTTTTTAACTTTTAGCTTGAAATGTAACTTAACAAATCAATAGATGATACATCTATTATCAATAAAGTTGTATATTAATTTTCCATTGATTGTTAACCATTATTGCACATCATACTGACCAGACTGCCTTCGGCTTTATGAGGCATCCCAAAATTGGAAGTTGGTATAATTTTTGAGGTTGATTTGTTGAGCGCAGTCTCGTTTGTAAGAGAAAACACAAATATGAGGCACAATAATGTGCTGCTTCAAATGTTTCTAAAAAGGCACACTTTTCTGTCTATGAAAGGTTTGCTGAGGACCGCAGTGCCCGACATTTTGAGCCTTTTTTTTTTTTTACAAAAAACAAAGTTACATTGCATACGAGATTTATATCCTTAATAGACTTAAATAGATTTGCAGCTTATAGCTAAGATAAGGTAGTGTAATTTTAAACCACTAGGAAAAATACAAATGCATTGTTAGTCTTTCTGTGGGATTTGTAGTAGATTACCCACATAATGCAGAACAAAAGAGTCTTTCCAGAATAAAAGAGCTAGTATCACAAGAAACCAAAAAGGGCTGTTGCAACAATGTTTAGTACGAAGTTAGATAACAAACAATCACTAACATATTTAAACACTCAAAAGGTGCAGTCCGTTTACTTCAAAGCTAAAATCTTACATCCTTGGCCCCAGACAGACAGAGACTGAAACAGTCCCTGTGGTCTGTGTGCTAAGGTATGCCACCCAAATAGTAGACTCTTCTCAACCAGCAGGGTTCTACTGTCATATAATTGTTTAGTTTTAAAGAGGAAATGTTTTGACAAAATCTGTCCTGTTTTTTGTTGATAAATGCTGGCAACCAGTCATTTGAGAAATGCACATCATGGCTTGAATCGTGGCGCAAAGCAGTGAAGGATAAACTGATTGCTCCACTCAAAAAGCAGTGCTCAAGATCAAAAAAGAAGACAAATGAAAGTCATACCACCTCAGAGTCATGTCAGGAAATGGTGATGGGTGTAGCAATATCTACTGCGAATCATTCAGCTTTTTTTTCTCTGCAAGCCTTCCTTTTACTGTCACCATGTTTCACTCTTAGGTAAAACATGTTGGTGGAATAAATACCTCTATAATGCATGGAGAGAAGTGTGTATTTTTAATCTCTATGATGTCTGTCACTTTAACCACAAGCCCGATGCATTTTCCACTCTGCAAGGGTTCTTCAAAGACTTGTGCTTCTTAAGCCTGCCCCTCAAAGTCTACATGTATAGAGTATAAATAACTAATAGGGTGTGGGTGAAGTTTCACACATATTTCCATTTTCTAAAATATTGAAACATTTAGTGCAGAGGAGCTATAAATTGTGGCATTGTCCTCCAGAAACATGTGAGATGGAATTTCAGAAGCATTAGCAGTACAACATTTTCTGTTGTTTATTTGTTATCCAAATGTCTGAATTAATTTCAGACAAACTAGTATGAAGACTATAAGGTGTGCTGTGTTTCTACCACCTTCACAAAAGAACAGTGCCTGAGCCCAACCCCCAAGACTTTAAACAGAATACGGTAGACTTTGTCACTTTTGATTACTTTATATTGTAATAAAATGTCATCTACTAGATAGCTTCTAAAATTAAATATCATCTGAGGATCTTCACAAAATGTTTTAGGGAAAAAAAATCACCCATTGTTTTGCAAATTTAAAATACTGAACTTCTTTCATTGCCTTTTTGAATTAAACTTACACCTCATACCTCACGTCAAACAAAAGAAAACTTGACATGCACTGAATGACAATAAAAATGGATATGCATGCATGATGTAACTCAATGCAATACTTTCATCAATGAGCCTCATTGTGGCACTGGAAAACAGGTTTCTTTATGACCATGAACATTGACACTGCTGTTATTTTTATCCTGTCCCACATTAACCAACCTGCTGCCCAAACTACCTTTTATAATTTTAGTCTGCAGTAACTTTTTGGCTTAGTTTCAAAAATCTATATTTATATATTTGCAACAAGAAGATGACTGAGGATCACAGAGGAGGTCAAAAAGTTTTTGGACAGAAAAAACACAATCCAAATTATCCAGATTATCACCAGGTTTTTTTCTTAAAGATTAGAGCAACAAAAAATGTTAAGTATTAAAAATCTAAATATTAAAAAAGTCTCACTGTGTTACACAATCAAATGCAACACAATCACAAACTACAGTCTCAATCATTACCGTACATTTCTATCATTACAATAGGGTTTCTGTTTTTCAGTCCACTTCATTTAAGTCCTACTGTACCTTCACACGCTGAATGAAGGTAAGGTACAGTAGTCATTGTTCTGCTCAAGTCTCAGGGGAGAATCACCAGAAGAGGGGGTCAGCCAAGCAGGCAAACGCTTAATTGTTTCAAAACAGAAAACATTCTTTATTGAGGTGGAGTCTTGACCCCCTTTAACTTCCTCCTTCTTTAAATATCCTACGATTAAAAAAGGAACATCTGTGGATCACAGGAATGCAGATGCCAAACACATATTCGTTCACACAAAGTCCAAGTGTGGATTTGTGTGCTTACAAAACAAAACCTAAAATACAGTTCACCTCATAAACCTTAAACCTCCTTAGATTTTTTTATTTAGATTTTTGTTGTCCTAATCCATTCACCTTCTCATTAGCTTTCTTAGTCAGCATAGACAAACACCACAGACAAATCTGCATCAGCGTGTGGGAGTGAGAGCTGGAATTTCAACACGGCTGCATAGTTAATAGCTGAGATAAGCACAATAGCTCTTTTGGTCCTAAGGTTGGAAACATCAAAGCAGAAATCAACCCCTGAAACACAATCTGCTCTAAATCTTGCTTGTGGGCTGAATGATTGACTTCTTCAGAGATTAAAAAGATATCTAATCTGCATTTATCAGTCAATATATTTACCACTACTCCAACAAAAAACCTCAATCAAAGGATGAATAAAAATGTAGTAAAAGATGAAACTAAAATTATTATTATTATTTTTTAGAAAAAAAATGTCTTTCTTGGGCATAATCAATGTCATTTCCTTATTTTTCTTTTTTATCTTACCTGCTCCTGTGCTGTTTGTGTTTTATTTTAAAAGCTTCCTTAAGTTCTAAAGGAAAAAGTTGTGAAAAAAATAGGAAACAAAGTAACTTTTTTTTCCAGTTTTCTAATTTTTTATTGTCTTTTCTGCCAAAAGCTCTCTAATTCTTAGTTTTTTCAATTTGCTCAATGAAAACATTTTAAATGCATATTTTCCACAAAGGTGCTACAAAAGTTCAAGGAGTTGATGGATAAGAATCAGAACTAGTGACATTATATTTAAATAATTGTCTCTTTTTTCTTTCTTTCTTTCTTCATAGGGTTTCTTCAGGCGCACAATCAGGTTAAAGTTGGTTTATGACCACTGTGATCTTCACTGTCGCATTCACAAGAAGTCCCGTAACAAATGCCAATACTGTCGCTTCCAAAAGTGCCTCAATGTTGGCATGTCACATAACGGTGAGTTATCCTTCATATTTGTTCAAATTATTACTTTACAGTCAAAAATGTACAATTTGCTCTATTTATTTTTTATCAGCAATATTCATATATATGAGATCAAAAGATTTACAAAATGAAAAGTTGAGAGACATGATGATTACGTAAGTCACTGCTTTTGTACATTCAGGTGTTTTTTTCCCTTTTTATGCTTACTATAAATAAACAGCAGGTTAAAAAAAGTATTTTTCTTTGAAATTGAGGCCCAAGTAACGCCTCCTTGCAGACCAGCTCATCTGCCTCTGATGCCCTCTGTGAACAGCAGAAACGTCTTTACCACAATGCTGCCAATTTGGTCTCTGAGGTGTGGTGGTAATTTTTTGCTGCGATGTACTACGCTGCCTTAAATGTTCCTTTGTGGCTTTCAGTCTGTATCTCTGCCCTTGGGGCATGCTTTAGTTCCCAGCACTTAGAAATGACCCCACCCCAACAGATGTAAAGATGAAAATGTGTGTGAAAGCAAACAATTAAGCATAACTATAAGCCATACAGTAATTTTAAACAAGTAACTTAAATGAAAATTCACCACTCGTCAAGTTATCATGGACAGTAAGCTATATAGAGACCAGACTGTAAACATTTTTATCTCTGATGTTAAAGTTGATCATTTTTATATGGGACTCCTCGAGGCTTGACTCCCTGTTGCACACAGCCTCAAGTGGTATTCTTAGGAACTGCAGTTTAAGACACCTAGGTAGTGGTTTCAATTTTCAGGCCTGGAGGTTGCCACTTGCTTGTAACAGAATATTTAGGATTTTGCAGCTTTTGAGTCCAAAAGTTTTTCTATCACTTAACATTGCTTTACACCTAACAGAGTAACATATCTTTAGCTTGCAATTTATAAGCAACAGTATTGTAAACACAAATCAGATATCAAGATAAAGCTGGCAAATCTTCAGATGCAACCCTTGCTTAGCCTGTATGGGTCTAAGTTTTTCAAAGTTGCAGACATCTCACCTGCTCAGCCACCTGTGGAGCAATCAGTTGCGTTTGGTTAAAGGGTTTGGTAAGAGTTTAAAAAAAAATCATCTGCAATCTCCATTTATCTACTACAAATATAAAACTGATCTCAGTTATAATTATTACTGCACTACATAGTCATAACATAGTTCATCTATTAAAGATAAGATGAGCCTTTATTGATCCAATAGACTGCATATTAAGGCACTATGGCTGCACAAGGAGGAAATGGTTCAGACAAACAAAGAAATTTAAAAAATAGTTAATTGAATAAATTGGTCTATGAAATAAAACTAATATATATAAATAGAAACTACAACAGGTCAATTTAACTCAATCTAAAATTACGGGCAGAAGCACTAATTAAGTTTCCAGAACTGGTTTTTTACTACGTAAATGAAGTTTTGCCCTTAAATAGGATTGTTTAGCTGTATAATGGTTTTGTTTTTTTATAAGCTTTGTCAGCCATTGGAATGCATCAAGCCTGTTTGATATATTAAGGTCTGAATGTGGCTATGGCAGTTGAGTTTCATAATGCATCTCGTGACTGTGTGGGTGTGTACAGGTTGTGCTTGATCGACGTTTCCCTGACTCGCCTGTTAGTTTTGTTGTGCTTGTTTGGCTGGGACAACTTACGGCTTTTACTTTTTCTATATCTTGTACAATTTTGGTTATTTCTGAAGATATCCCACAAAGCTTTGCACAACTATACTTTTAAAAGCATTTTTATTTAACCTTTAAACAGAAGAAGGGCTTCCCACTCAGCACTGAAGATGTGATGGACCGTTCTGACATTATAAATAAGCTATGAACAAAGATAGTGGCGCATAGTTTGTTTCCGCTACCACCCAAATTTGTAGAAAATACTTACTTTACTTAAAGCCTGTGAGTTACAGAAAATATTTGCTCAGTTGTGATGTGGACATATGATATGGACAATATGGACATAGGATTTTTGGGGGATTTTTTCAGAGTCAGGGACAATTCACATTCAGAGGCAAATTTTGACTGCCTTGCTTCCCACTGAAATGAAACAAGAGTGAAATTCTTCATAGACCTTAAATTAACATTGGTGCATATCCACCTTTTGTTTACTTCCGTTCTGTATGAGCAAAGGGGCACATAACACATTCAGATGTGGTGGAAAAGAATATTTATATCTTAGCCTTAAATGGAATATTAACTATGGCATTTTTTTTAAGTCAAAGCACAAACCAGTAAACTGATTTGTGTTTATTTCCAAACCTTCACTGAGCACCGCACAGGAACTCGTGATTTGCCTAAATTTCCATGTGTGACTGTGCCGTAAGAACAGATATTATCAGATAAATAATGAGAAGCACCTGTGTTGGTACATTTTGCCCCAAGTCCAGATCTGCAACTGGTATCAAAATGCCAAATGTATCAACTACCCATATAACAGACACTTACGAAACATAATCATTTCGCATTAACACTGAAGTATTTTGCATCTATAGAAGATAAACTGTATTGTGGGATTGTTATGTGCTTTCCATGAAAAGCACTGTGTTTTTTGTTCAATTATGGGACGTTTTGAAAGTAGAGTATGTCCAAATTAACACTGATGAGTTAAATTTCAATAAGAGTACTGAGATTTGAGGGTCAACAGAAAACCCTCACTTTTTGTTACTATGTTACTATTGTCTTTTTGTCCTCTCCTGCCATTTTACCCCTCTGTCTCTCTCCCTTTTCTCCATTTCTACCTACCTCGTCTTCCCCTCATATCACTCCACTATTTTGTCATGAGCTACAGCTCTACAAGGCTGCTCTGTGTGGGTTTTGTTTTATCAATGATTGACATCTTAGAGTACTTAGACCTCAACTGACTTATAAAACCTGCTGTGTCACCACTGCCGGCGCATAGCCAATTGCAGGTAGAGTCACTATAGTTTGTATTCATTTGCCAAAGGCGTGCATTCATCACACAGCATTACACAATCCAATACACGCTACAGTAAATGCTGAGTTCAAGTCTGAATAGAGGGATAATTAATGACTTCCACTAACAGAAAAGGGAGGGTTTAACTGTTTCGAAACACAGCATCAAATTTCATTGAGATTTCAAGGAACATTTTTGCTACATTCACCATAAATTCTTGATTTCAATTATTCCTGTCTCGAGCAGAGTGCCCCTTAAATGAATTGGAAAGTAGTTTCATACACACACGCATGCACACCCACACATTTTAATTGATAGAAACAGAACCACTTTTAAATCATGTAAAGCAGACCACCTATTTTTATAAGCTACATTTTCAGGTTTTGCAATCGGCTGTGTAATTGTTATCACTTGTAAATATGCATAAATACATCGGATGTAGGAACTACATTTTGTAATTGCTACATTTGACACACCTCATAAAACCACAGGATCAACTTTTGTATTGTGTTTTCAATTCTCCCTTTCACCTAAGGATGGTATGAGCTGTGACTCTCTGGAAAGGATTTGGAAAAATCCAAAGATACTCCGTGTGGAATCATGTACAACTCAGAAAAAGGCTATTTTTTTTTTTGAAAAAAGACTAAAATAAATAGATTGTCCAAATAGTTTCTGATTTCATTTCTGTTCATTTACGGATTCAATTAATCCAACTAACTGTTGCAGCTAACAGTCACTACAGTCACAGTAACTAAATATTATTGCACTTGTTACATCAGATATCAAATATATGCCTTGAAAAATTCTTAAAAAGTTCAACATTTTGTGTTTATTGTATGCATATTTATCTCTGCATGCTTTTATGTGTGTTGGTGTCTTGATCTGTTTAAAGGTTCTTTTTACAATACAATTCTGCGGAGGCTCATTTGTCCTGTATCTGAATGCCTGCCAGCCTGTGTATGTGTTTGTGCACTAATGTGTGTTTCTGTCTATCCATTTCCTTTCCCAGCCATTCGTTTTGGCCGGATGCCTCAGGCAGAGAAGGAGAAACTGCTGGCTGAATTCTCGTCTGACATGGAGCACATGCACCCTGAGGCAGCAGATCTGAGGGCTCTCTCCCGGCATCTGTACGAGGCCTATCTGAAATACTTCCCCGTCACCAAGGCCAAGGCCAGGGCCATCCTCTCTGGGAAGAATGGAGATAACATGGTGAGCTGCACTGCCTCAGTTCTGATTACTCTCGTTTACTTCTGCTTTACTTTCTTGTGTTATACTTTTATATATTTGTTTATAATGAGGGTGTTCTAGGGCTAAAATTCAGTGTTTTCTGCATTTGCCAAAGTAATGCCTTTGAATTTTCTGCTGGATATTACATAATCTCGAATTACTGGAAATGACCATTAAATTTTAACAGGGAATTCACCATTGCTGCATTTTAGTAGTCACTGACCAATCCCTAAATGTAGTCTACTAAAGTGGTCAAATACATACATACAAATACATCTAGTAAAGGGTTAACTGATGAAGGTGGGACCAACCAGGCTGAGCAGAAATCCAAGCAATCTGGTAATTTACTAAAATTCTCATACAGGACATTAAAAGCCAATTTTTAAAAGCTTTGTTACTCTGAATGATGATGAAATGATGTCTGTATCTTTACTTTAGCATGGAATCAAAGTATACATTTTGCTCTAGGTACTCTCTGTAATACAAGTCTGCATCAAGGAGTTTAGTGGCTTCAAAACTTAAAGTACTTTAGACTCTTTAGCTCACTGTATGTATTGGTATTAACATCTTTTAGCCCACAGTGTTTCTATGATACATGCAGTTTAGTTCAAATGAAGTGTTTTATTTCTGCTCACAAAGGAAAAGTGGATTAACTGGTTTCCACATGTCTTGGCTTTTCAAAAGCATCTCAGATTTCAGTGGTCAAGCTATGCAACAGGATGAACAAGGCTTCTCAGCAGTCTGATTTACAGCAATGGATTGAAGGTTCTAACTCAAAATGTTGAATTAATTTACTAAGACTTTTGGGAATTAAAACAAGTGGACTGTGGGATAATGTGTTGGCCAAAACCATTAAAATGTTAGATCTGATCTATTTCAGTGTTTTTTCCCAACGCTTTGAGATACTGAATCTCAGTATTTATGAGATTTAATCTGAAAATCTACATCAACTGAATTAAAAGTGGCAAATAAAAAGAAACTGAATATTTCCGAATGGTCCACAGTGTATACATAACCATAAAAATGCAATTTTTAACTGTTTATATTTAAAATATAGCTTGCCCTTGTTAATATTTTCAATATGGTTTGATAACTCTATACTTAAGTAAAACTGGATGAAGTTAAAAAACACTTAACTTAGAATTTTACCTAGTAACAGACCAAACCATCATAACCTAATAACTTAGCTATCATTATCAAGGCTATCTATTGTAACAAATAGCAGAAGTCAGTAGCTTTTTATAGACAGATTTTCACAATCACAATCACATGGCTCAAAAGCACTTACATTTTCTGCCTTTGATTTAATACCTAAATATCACCTCTGTTCATCAAAAGCACATATTAACATTTTTTCCATGGAAAAAATTATACCGTTGGGCCTTAAGATGACTTAGATGTAACTTGACACCTTTGCCTGCATTTGGTATTACGTATTATATTTAATGTTGTATGTAATATTTAAGCAGTTTTAATGTCTTCACCTACTAAACTTCACTTACCTGCACTTGGAACATCCAACACACAAACTACAGCTTCTTTCTGTTTATTTTAGTCACTGTATGATGCACACTGAAAAGTGCCAATACAAGAGTAAATCAGCCACACGTTCAAACTGGTGGCAACAAGAGCTGATTTTGCAGGGACCAAGTACATGTTGATGCAACAAAATGATAGAAACATTGAAAAAAATTAGAAATATAATGATAATAGATAACATAAACCATCAGTTTTGCACATTCCCCCATTATAATGATAGGGAAAGCACAATGCCACAAGTTGAAAAAAATAGTTCCTTAATGTAGGAAACCCTGGACTTTTGCATGCACACAGAAACCATGTCCAGATATCAAAGAAAGGTTTCTTCTGACAGAGGGTTTCCCTCAGTTAATTTTGTAACAGAAATGCATTCTAAAACAAGAAAATACATATGAATAATATATGCTCAAATAACAAATAATATTTGAATCAAAGCTAAGCTATGTAAGTTTGGCTAAAAAGCATTGCTTAGGAACTTTTCTTAAAAGATGAAGTGATTTAAAAAAATGGCAGTCTTGAACTTCCATACTAACGCTGTTGTAGACTAAAAGATCCCTGCAAAGGCAGCACCTTTATAAAAAAAAAAAAGAAAAAGATTCCACTATCCACACTCTGTTTGGTTCACTTACATAAGGTGTGATTATTCATTTCATTTCATTCAGAAAGGAAGATTTAAGAACATGAATGGTACCATTCATCATTCAGGCCAGCGCATGTCTGTGCCAGTGTTTTTACAGTTAAAGCGACTTTAAATCAGTTAAGCTTCATTTACCCGGAGACAGTGCTTTTGTCTGTCTCAGCCTGCAGCTCTTTTTCCCCCTTTTTTTTTACTTTACCCATCAGACATATGAGATGTGCTGTGTTTGCTTTAACAGATAAGATAAATGAGCAAACTGCAGACACAGTATATGTTATTACATCTGTGGTTCATACATCCTCATAAGACCCATTAGGGGCAAAAAGTTACTTTTTTCTTTCCTTTTTTTCTGTTTTCTGTTCTTTTGTCCCAATGTTTTGACTTGTTGTTTCTTATTTTTCCATTTTTTTTATTTCTTTACCTCCAGCCTTTTGTCATCCATGACATGAAGTCTTTATTGGAAGGAGAACAGTTCATTAACTGTCGGCAGATACCCACCCAAGAGCAGATTTCCCCACTAACACTTGGACTTGGAGGTAAGAAGCCCAAAATACTCTACTGTCTTCATGTATCGTCTGTGTTTTTATATTATAATGAATGAATATTACCTGGATTTCAAGTTTTTTGACATCATTTTTCACAGTTAAAACTTTTTTTGTGTGAAACTAATTAAAGGCGTAACAGCACTGTGACTACAAAACTAAGCGTTTTTATAAGCTTACTTGATGATTAGATGTAGTCAAAAGCTAAAAATCACTAATAAAGAAGCTAATTTTTATTCTCTTTTTTAAAAATTCAGAATTTTCACATCATGTTTGTTATTTTCTTATTTTAACTGAATGGCCTTTAAAATTATGAAAATATTTGAAACACTGCAGATTTTTTGTCAGTTTTGTTGTATTTTTTTTGCAATCTTACACCCAACAGCTTCATCAGGGATGTAATTTTTTTCTCTGTGGATTTCCCATCTGATTTTAGGCCTAGCAGGAGCTCACACAGGCCAGGAGCATGGCATTACGGACACAGTGGAGCTGCGTTTCTTCCAAAGCTGTCAATCACGTTCAGCCGAAGCTGTGAGAGAAGTGACAGAGTTTGCCAAGAGTATCCCAGGATTCATCAATCTGGATCTAAATGATCAGGTGAGAGGCAGAAATACTGCAGCTCATCTCTACTGTCACTCATAACAAGATATTCCATCACTGACTTCAGTCTGTCATCAGTGATTTTGTTCTTCAGCATGTTCCAGGGTGTTTCACCACTGTAAAACTACCACCTGCTAACAACTGACAAAGATGCACCAAGCATCAGCTCTTCACCCCAACTCCTTGCCCTTTTTGCAGGTAACTTTGCTGAAGTATGGTGTGATTGAGATCATAATCATCATGATGGCACCTCTGATGAATAAAGACGGGACCCTCATCTCCTACGGACAGATCTTCATGACACGAGAGTTCATCAAGAGTCTCAGGAAACCCTTCTCTCAAATGTTGGAACCAAAGTTTGAGTTTTCAGTCAAGTTCAACATGCTGGAGCTGGACGATAGTGACATGGCACTGTTTCTGGCTGTCATTATCCTCAGTGGAGGTGAGTGGGGGTTATTTATGTTTTTTTTTCGGGGGGGGGGGGTTCTGTTCATTTGTTTCTTCTCCTACAGGAAATGTTGTTAATCATAGATCAATACCATTCAAATGTCTGTTTTTAATAAGCTACAGAAGAGAGTTAGCTTAGATTAGCCTAAGAATTAGCCATAGGCAGCTAGTCCGGTTTAGTCCAAGAAAAATTATGGGACAAAGCCCAATAAAATTACAACTTATCATTTTACACTGCAGTCTCACTTGTGTATATAAACAGCTGAGATGCATGTTAGCTAGTGTGTAAGTGAGCCGTTATGCTAATTCTTTGTTAAATCTTTTCCAGTATTTATGGAAATCTTACTGTCTCTCAGCTCCAACTGTGTCAAACAACTGTATTAAATTCTTTTCAGCTGTTAGAGCAGCATGACAACTATGTCTAACATATTTAAGAAAGTTGCAGCAAGCCGTCAAAGTTTTAGAATTCATTTCCTGAGCTGGGAATTTTTTTTGTCTGGCAGACATGTGACATCAAGGCAATTTAGTTCAAAGGAAGTATAAAGTGTCGTGAGGTGGCTGCTGTTAACAACCTGAGTTATCAACCCACTGCATTACTCAGACTATATATGGCCTGCCTTGACCCATCTATCAGTTTGCTGAAACACAGGTTGTTTTGCTGGCGCATTATTTCTCATGCACTGCCATATTCGAATCAGAACTGTGTGGTCTAATATTGCAGGATTGCATGCGGCTACTTGATAAAAGTCTAGCCTTGACCTGATGAGGACTCAAATCAGGCATTTGAGTCAATAATTAACTTAAAATGGCTAAGATTACAGCTTTAAAATGTAGATAAGAAAGCTTTTGTAAATAGCAATAATACAGCTGGCTCTGGTAATGAAAAACAGCTAAATAAGGAGATTTCACGCCACTAGATGCTTATTTATTAACCCATAGGACATCCGTAACAGAAATGTCACTGATTTCCCCTCCCTGTTACATCTAGACCGTCCAGGCCTGCTGAATGTGAAGCCCATTGAGCAGCTTCAGGAGACAGTGCTCCATTCTCTGGAGCTGCAGCTGAAGCTAAACCACCCAGACTCTCTGCAACTGTTCGCCAAGCTGCTCCAGAAAATGACCGACCTGCGTCAGATCGTCACGGACCACGTCCACCTCATCCAGCTAATGAAGCAGACGGAGGTGGACATGTGCCTACATCCATTATTACAGGAGATCTTTAAGGACTTGTATTAAATTTTGACAGCAGAAAAGGACAAGTAGAGAAAAGGGGGAAGGAAAATAGAAAGAGAGAAAAAAGAAATTTTATTTTTGAAATCATGACTTGTGAAATCAAATGAAAAAGCACCCAGTGCTGTTGGTGTGATGAAAAAAAGGGGGAGGTAACCAGACAGGCTGACTGAAAATGAAAAAGAGATAATGGGGAGAAACAGGAAAATGAAATTGAGGAAAGAAAGACAGCTTCTGAGTGTTGAATTTTGTCTAGACAGCAGCATGTGAATAACTCGCGGTGCACAGTCATTTAGCCACTGCTGAGCCTGGACATTTTGTGAATGAGTAGGCTGCCAACTTAAATACGAAACTACCACCTATTGCAACAACAGGGACGAGCGTCTATGACTAACTGAAAGATGGGGAACTTTCTTATTGGTGAGCTAAACCTTAAGCTTGTGAGTGCTCAACACAGCTTGCTTTAAGTGCCATAAGGAGAAATGTGTCACTGTGAATACTCAAACCATGTGTCGCACGGTAGAGTGTGTGTTGTTCATGTGCAGCTTATCTACACGTTGCGTTACAAACGTCATAGGCAGCAGCAGTGTGTATATGCTTCAATACCTCTGTGAAATCGCACAAATGCATGAATACTCACACACGCGCACACACACACACACACACACACACAACAATGAACAGTTTTTGTTTTGGCATCAGGGTGAAGGTGCTATCTCTTTTTAATCAGCTTTAACCAAAGACAGTAATCAGATTATTGTCTGTAACATATTTTTGTGTTGGTCACCTGTAGAAACTGTGAGAAAGTAAGAAGCCAACAAAAGGCACATTACTATGATGATCAGCCTTTTTTTGAAGAATGAAACCATATTGTGCCTTTAAAGAGTTTTTTCTTGTGAAATTAATGCCATTAAAAAAAAAACTTAAATTACACATGTAAAATGTATAATATATATTCATATATATTATTTTTGTATGGATGAAATTGTAAGTCAAACACAATTGGCCTTTCAGCCAGAGTTTTATTTCAAATTTTTGAAAACAGTGGCTGAGTTTTACTTTGAAATTATTTTGTACAAATGCAAAGTGTCTGCGATGTCTGATCAATCAGATGTTTTTTGTTTTTAATACCACTGAGGGAGAAAATAAATTTGTTGTGAATAAAATATTTTCTAACTTTTTATTTGAGATCTCTTGCTTCTGTCTGGAATACTTGCACATGTACCATCACAGTCCATTTCCAAATAATGTCTTGTTTTGAAAGCATTCCAATGACCCAAACTCTTGGAAAAATTTGTTTTGCTGTCATTACATCAGCTGTCGTCAGTGTCTCTTACCAAACACACAAACACACCCTGTCGGAAGGATTGCAACATATGAACTCTGCTGAACTGTGCTAGAGGACCAAAGTCTGCAGATACACAATTAATCAGAAAGATGTGAGCTGGTTTTATTTTTTGAACCATGATACTTTTTTGAACATGCTGCTTTTTTTTAAGGAAACACTGGCTTTGATCACTTACTTTAGGTATCTGTAGATTCTCATTCATCCAGGTCATGTTTATCTGAAGAGTCAAAAAAGCAAGTCAACTGGACCTAACACAGTCCAGTTG
>JAQNCA010000014.1:10258882-10288863 GCA_029783725.1 Acanthurus tractus
CACATTTAAATAACGTGCTCACAGTCACATCTCCTGTAGACATGAAATCTGTAAATTCTGATGTCTCTGCTTGTAGGTAGAAGAAAATCAAGAAAGAAATGCTGAAAAGCCCTCTAGTGCAGATGATGCCGTTTCTCCTCAGACACATTCGACAGACTCAGACCCAACACAGGTACTAACAGAACTCACTGCTTGCAAAAAACCCTGCAGCTAGACTTTGACTATATATTATATTTTTTTTGGGTTGTAAAATATGTAATACCTTCAATTTAGCAGAACTAAACAGAGAAGATTTGTTTGTCTCTCCATAGATAGAGGCCCAGTGCAAACCACCTGAAAGCATTCAACCTGAAATTTTAGAAGCACAAACATCCATCTGTCCTCAAGGAGAAGGGGAACCCGTGAGCCCACAAACAGATAAACAAGCTGAAAACACACCAGTCGAGACTGCAGAATCCAAAGCGTCACCCCAACCTGAGGAGCCTTGTTTGGACCCACCAACAGATGCTCTACCCATTTCAGCTGAGAGCAGTGAAGCAGAAAAAGATGAAGAACAAACAAATGTCTCCCCACAAAAAGAAAGTGTGCCAGAGGTATCTCCACAAGCTCAAGCCCCATCCCTGCTCACAACCTCGTCTCGGAGAAAGTTAAAAGAGAAGCAAAAGGCCTCCCCAAGGCTGGAACAACCGCAGCGTCGAGTAACGCGCAGGCAGCTTCAGCTCGAGGAATCATCATCGCCTGAGCCTTGTAGCAAAAAACTCAGGTCTTTATCAAATTCTGCTAAGCAACCATCGTCCCCCCAGCCTACTAAGAAAACTAAAACTGCTGACGAGTCAACTCCTCAAAAAGATGCAACAGTTGATCAGCCACCTTCTAAGAAAGCAGAAGGGATGAGTGCAGCACTGGAGGAAGTAGAAGGTCAACAAGAGGAGAACAGACAGGCTGTCATCTCTGCACAAGCAGGTTTGTGATACATCTTCTAGTGTGGGACACAACACACAAAGACAGCTTCTTGATGTCTTAACAAGCTTTTCTACCACAGAGATTTGAGTAGATGTTTTGCTTTGCAGATACAGAATCTAATTCGGTGCCACAGGGAGGAGAGAAGAAAAAGGAAAAGAGAAAGCTGGGAATTCTCGAGTTGGCTGCAAAGGAGTTTGAAGATGAAAGTGAGGTGAGACAGCACTGATTTTGAAGCAGCACATTAATAATGGCAAAGTAAGTCAGTGTTACTTCAAAGTGCACGGAAACATCCATCCACATACACAAACGTGCTGCTTTTGAATGAGACTGTAGAAATATATTGAGGAGCCAAAACACTGAGCGCTATAAAGTGCATAAAGCTTTATGTCTTGTTTAAAAAAACTTAAGTAATATTACAGAGAATGGACATCCTGATATTTTTTTACGGGGTATTTAATGCCTGTCTGTGTATACTGCATCTCATATCAAATACTATTTTGTTGTAAGTAATGTAAATATTTGGCATGGTCAAAACTGGTTGATGAATTTTCCTAAATTACTAAGGCCTATTTGCTCTTCCAGTCAACTACCTAAAGGAACAACCGTCATTGTACACCGTAAATATTTTATTATTAACTAAAATGCAGTCTGTATTAAGGAAACTGTCATATGAACCAGGTTTATTTGCACTGAAAAAGTTCAGATTTGAGTTGTTGTTCAATGACTATTAATTGACTATTGATGTTGCAGTTTCACCTGTTTTCTCACTCACTGCTCTGAATCATCAAGTTGTTTTTGTGATTCAGCAACAGCTTCAAAATACTTTTGAATGTGATTGAGGTCTGAAAAAAACCTGGAATGCAGATTGTTTCAAATTTTGTTTGTTTGTCAGTTAGTTTAATGTTTATAGGGGATTCAACTCAAGATTAGTTTTATAAATATGATCAATGTGTTCATTTGAACAGTTTTTTTTTTTGTTGTTTTTTAATGAAAACTCTTGATTTGTTCTTTAATACTTTTTCCGTCTCTCAGTCTGATGATGACGAAGCTCCAGATCTTCAAAATCCTACTGAAACAGCAACAAAGCAAACTACTTCAACAGAGCTGCGTCTCCCTGCTCCCGACACGGCTTCTTCCACAAAGTCTGTCCCTGAACACGGGCCTGAACATCAGGAGAACATGCAGGAGACTCCGGCCTCAAGCAGCAACTGCCCTCCACCACTGGACCGCCCTGAGGCTGCAGCGGCTGAGCACAATCCCACTGATGGTGCAGCCACTGAGCCTGCTGCCACAAGGGCTGCAGTGGCTTCCAAGGCCCACCTGTTCATATTTGAAAATGAATCTCAGGAAGAAGACTCTCAGTCCATAATTGGTAATAATATAGCAGCTCCGGCCAACCCACAGCAGACAGTGAACAAAGATGCTGCTTTTTCAATGACTCAGGAAGAGTTGGAGGAGAACATGCAGCTGATCAGAGAGCTGATGATGGAGACAAACCAGGTGAACACTGTTGTAGTAAATGCATTTAATAGGGTGTGTTATGATAAACATGCATTGTGTGTGATTTAGACTTCATGTCTTTTTTTCTTTTGGTAGGACACAAATTTTAAACTACAGTTTTGTGGTCTGTATCCTTGGTTGTACTCTGCTTGGCATTACACCTCTAATTTGAAGTAATTCAAACTCCTCTTAACTTTTATTGTTCCAGGACCTGGTCAGTGTGACCAAAGCATTGTTGAGGAGCAGCGGAGACTTCTCTGTTGCACGGGATCTGCTTTTGGATCCCTCCTCTGTTCCAGGACCGTTTTGGATACATGATGACGATGCTCTTTTGCTCTCCGGTGATCCTGTCATGCTACAGCAGCTTCAACGGAAATATGGCGAGGAGAATGTGGCCAAAAGAATCATGTTCCTCGAGTTATAGAATCAAAAATTTAATTTAAAGGGAAAAGAAAATTGGAGATCTGGACTATGGGAGCATTCTTGTCTAATGAGAGTGAAATTGGGGACCTGTGTTCAGTAGAATTTGAAGTTACGTTTCCACTGTCAGTTTCCATGTTGCTTTAACATCTGCTTTTTCTTAAACAACTTCTAAACATCTTCTTAAGCCTGAGGGTGTTACAGTTGATTATGGTGGGGTATATTTGTCTATGCCATCTATACTTTTGCTTGGAGATGAAACAATTTGATGTGTTTTAGCATGAATTTACAGTAGATTTTAATGTATTTAATGTTTCATGATAAATATTTTAATACCATTTAAAAACACATGCATTACATTATCAAATAAATCTTCTTTTTCTATGTATTGTATCATATTTCACTCTGTTTCTGAGTAAATCGCATTAAAAAATTCACAGTTTATGAATTTTTTTAAAGCAGCAGGGTCGGATATTCATTGAAAAACTAATTTGGTAAAATGTGGCCATGCTGTTCCCTGTAAACAAAGAGTTACTGCTTTCAGTGTTGCCAAATGTGCCTTTACTGTAAAAAATATTACAGTAACTGTTCTTACATATTCTCTACTCACATTTCTCGCTTTCCTGGTCAAAATATCTTTACATGGCTGAGCAACTAATATTCATTTCATTGGAGGAAAATGCAGTCCATTATTTATTTGGTACACATTCTAAAAAAGGCAGTTTCCAGTTTGTAATTAAGTCATTAATCTTTCCTAAACTAGTTACTGAGTGGGGTAGATTTTGCCTATGAAACCGTTGGAGTGATGTTAACGGTTAATGGAAATGTGGCTGTTACACAAGTACAATTAAAAATGTCTTCTGATGACTAAAAAACTGTATTATTACATGAGCACATACTAAATACCTGTGTTAATCAGCAATTAAGTTGTAAGTTAAGTGGTACTGTATTGTCAAATATACATTGGCTATTGTAAAGATGTGAGACAGGTAAAACTTTTGATCTCAAGACAGTTAATAGAATTTTGAACAGCTGCAGTTGAGTGAAGATTCTTGAACTGAAGCTTGTAAACAGGATATCAAGGTATATTATATTCACACAAACCTTACGATTTTAACACATAAAGCCTACTCTTAAAATTGGAGAAGATTGAGTGTAAACAACAAAGAGGAGGCAAATCAGCCTTTATTTTTTTTTAATCCAATCCACCATTTTATTTAGCTTTACCCCCTATATCAATTGAGTACATTCATAATTTTAAAATAGCCTTCCCCAGACCCACATGAATACATTTTATCTGTAGTTCAAACAAAACTGAAAACCCCAAAACCTAAGACACAGGAATAATTAAATTAAAGCAAAAAAAAAAAAAATCATCTTAAAATTAAACCAACAGGAAGTGGATGCTGCCTGTGATGCAAATAAAACACAAAGACCAGTATCCAATACAGTTCAGTAGATTTTTCCCCAAATATGGCCAAAAGTATTGCTGCACCTTTAATCTTCATGTTGTGTATGAAATTAAACCTAAGCAACCATGAAATTTAACAGTGATGCCAATAAATGTAAATAAATGACTTGACAAGCTTACACAACCGTACAATCCAAGTGCGATACAGATAAAAACCAGTCGTATAAAACCCCTTTGTAGTATGAAACATTCACATCCACCACGACCTAATTTACATATACCTAGGTCACATACTTTTAAGTTGGTCAGGTAGGAACCCGTTAAGTAAAGCAAAACATACCAAGGTCATCAATAAGTAACAGCACACCATGTATCCCTGCATTTAAACAGCTACTTCTTTTTTTTAAATTTATTTACGGGTAAGGTGTTTATTGGACGCCTCCAATCAAGCTACATTCATTAAGGAGGGTTTGCTACAGTTTTATCAAGTGGATGCTGTTGGGATTTGACCTGCTTTTAAGAGATGAAGAGGGAGATGATACACTTAACGCAATGTCACATAGTTCGCAAGAGTTGCTGATTTAGAGGGAAAAAATAAAAAATAATCAAGTAAATGCAAACTAACCGGTGGAAGGCATGTACGAACACTGACACTGAGACTTTCCAGAGTTAGTAGGATTCATAGCTTGAGTTACATCTTCGTCAAGTTACTGTACACTTTGCTTTGGTTGGCTGGTTAGTGTGATGGTCAGAGTTACAATCTCAACAAGGAGGAGTGAAGAACAGCGAACTATGTTATTTCTGGGATTTTGCAGCCATACAATCAATAAATAAAGCATTTGATGTTTTCGATACAAAGTACAGTACCAATAACAGAATGGCTCTTTGTTACTTATCAGGCTGGTTTTACATCAACTCCAACATAAAAGCATTACAAGGTTCTGTGTGAGTGAAACTCTTCCTCACTCTTGTCCTATATGATCAATTAGTTTTTTATTACGGATGAGCTGATACGGTCAATAAGTGACCAAAACATCTGAAACAGGTTTAATAGTCCTGCAAAATCAATTAAAGCAGAATGTGGCGACAAAAACACACTTTTTGGTTAACATAAAATGATTTTAAAAACAGTGAAAAATACATTTTCTGCCACAAATACAGTTCATTAATGATTAG
Source organism: Acanthurus tractus (assembly GCA_029783725.1). Lineage (NCBI taxonomy): Eukaryota > Metazoa > Chordata > Actinopteri > Acanthuriformes > Acanthuridae > Acanthurus > Acanthurus tractus. The sequence goes on from JAQNCA010000014.1 coordinate 10,264,353, forward strand.
GATGAACACTGTTTTGATTAAAAACGTAGCGCACAGTCTGCATTGCAGCTATTCAGTTAAAAAGAAAAAATTATAAAAAAGACCCATCGCCTCTTTTTCTCCACACAGACATGCTAAAATGACAAAAGGCCTGTTTTTTTTAACATTCTGCCTCTGTAAAACTTCAAGATAGAAGTAGCACTTAATCTTTGATCCAGCAAACCGTACATACATTATAATACAAAGAGGTGATAAAAAGATCACTTCCTTCCCCATGCGTCTACTGGTTTCTGCGCTAATCCAGCAAGAGCACTGAAAAGCGAAATTGTGAGACATCTCAATCTGTTGCAAAAAGACTAATATGAACAAAAGGCCTCTGGGGTGTATGATCACATGCCTACAGCCCTCTATGTACAGTCTGACACTTTTAGCCTCGATGCAGAAGAAACAAAGCAGGATGTGAGGCCAGTCTGGAACTGCAGGAAATGGTCTCATGATGAAACAACATAAACCATACAGAAATGGCTTCTCCAAATAAAAAGGACGAAATATGGTCATCTATTAAGATTAAGATTATTAAGAAAAAAAAGCTTTTCAAAATGTGTCCTTTGGTTTACTTAAGATGGAGGCCATTGTTTGGCTTTACTTAGAATTTAGCCATTTAAAACAATTCAGTTTGATGTGCACAAACGAAACCTCAGGAGTTTAATGTTTCCTAAATTAAGTACATCTGAACAATGCACTGCCTGTTTCAGGAGCCAAAACATCTGGCAAACACTGACAAGCAAAGCAGAACTGAAGATATCGACAAATGTTTCATACTATGATTAATTCACACTTAAATGCACACACACACAAAAAGAAAGAGTTCTCAAAACATAAAAAATAAAACACCTGCTTTGCTTAAAAGGCTAATTGTACTGGTTTCAAGGGAAATGAGGAAGGGTGAAAAGCCAGTCCAGACATAAGGCCAGCTAAATTGCATAGAACTTGAGTAGTGCACTGATGCATCAAAGGCTGTGCTCCTTTCCTCCGTCAACTTTGGCAGCCCTGCAGAGTCCCCTCAGAAACCACCAGAACTCCAGCACCATTCGTCTCCACTCCGTGTTTTGTCTCCTTGGCAGAAGACAGTTAAGTCCTTACAACAGGTTAACTTGGAAAGAAAAAAAAACCCCACCTGGACCCTTGCAAATAACGCCAAAAACAAAGCTGTGTTTCAACTGAGGAGCAATGAATCAAAGTGAAAAATAAAGAAGTATGTGAAAAGATGGATGATTTTTTATGTTATTGTACAGCACAATATGTACTATTTTCAATCCCTTTAGAAAAAAAGGACATTAATAGGGTAACACTTTGTAAAAAATACCTCTAAGCCAGTTTAAAACACTTAAGATTTTAATTTAATCTCCCCTAAAATGATGTGAAGCTCTGGATAAGGATCCAGTGAGGCAGCAGTGAGAAAGAGAGCACAGCTTGGACTCTGTTTGCACCCTTTCTCTTTGTGAAGCAAAGACATCCCCCCACACACACCACTTTCTAAACAACAGAAATGTTATAAAAGCACCAGGTCTGGGCCTGCATCAGTGAGCAGGACCATCAGGACTTTAACAGGTCAAAGGGGACCAGGTTTAGGTTATTCCACCTTCGTAGCAAGGTGGAGGCTTTATACACATTTAACCCCTGTAAGAACGAGTGGCGAGAAGTAGGAAATGGGACAAAGCCCCTCTATGCAGCCATCAACTAACAGGAACTTCAGCCTCTGCATCCTTGTCTGAAATCTCATCCTGAATCTCGTCTGTGTTCCCTGAGTCGCTGCTTGCCACGGAGCTGAAAGAGGGAGAGTTCCTGCCTCCTTTGATCATCCGTCGGCAGGTCTCCATCTGCACGTCCAGGCCTCTCTTCATGCTGCACATCTCCATGTACTCGTGCAGATGCCTGTTCATGTCACTCTTCGCTGTAGCCAATTCCATCTAAAGGATGGGAAATATTACACAGAGAGAGGATGTAAGGGACTAGGAAATTTGGCGGGGGGGTGGAAGAGGAACTGAACTTTGATAGATTAATTAATTTAGCAAATTTAACTGAGCAAGATTAAGCTCTTTGTACTTTTTCTGAAATCGACTTTCTATTGAAACACCATCCTGGTTAACATTTTAAAATAAAAGCTGTTAAATTGGTACACATTGTTTAAGCATAAAAACTATGGGGTGTTGTTATAGTCTGCAGTGAGCTATTGCTTCTAACAGTTAGCAAGCATGGTGATATGTAATTTATAGACACATTTAAATTGAAAGTTTTTCTCTAACATGTTCATAAAGCATTCATACACAGTAGATCTTATCAAGAAATATGTCCTCTGACCAGCTGCACATTGTGAAAGGCTAAGCAACATTCTAGCTTAGTGACTTAGCCTGTTACCCTGTTAGCTTAACCTAGTTTAACAGTTCAGTTGTCTCACTACAATCCACTCCAATCCAGTAACTTTTGTTATAAATCAGTCAAACAATTTTATTCTTCACATATAGTCACATGAGGTATGCTGTCTTGTGTCCAGCATGGCCACATTCTGGAACTGAACTGGATGACAAAGAGTCTCATTTGTCAATAATCTGTATTGCTTAAAAAGTTGGCCATCATGCAGTTTCAGGTTGATCTTAAGCAAATCTATTTTGTTACACGTGAAGTTCCTGTAGCCAAACAGTAAAAAGGTTGGTGTTTAATTAACTGGGTGGAGGCATCAGCTCTCTGCTGTGACAAGAAAATTAAAAAATGCTCCCCTGCTCTTCAAAGCATTTCACATCATCCCACCTTTCTAATTTTCATACAATCCATTAAAAAAATAAATCAGAGATGGAATATTTCCTGGGTATGATTTATTCAAAATCCATACTATATATTAATTCTGTAGAACATGAGCTATACTTCTATAGAATGTATTGTCATAAGTGATATTATGCAACTTAAGATGTTAGTATGCAAATATATTGAAAGACATGAAATTATTGAATATAATGGGATATAATTCATGCACTGTTGTTGGCTCTCAGTCAAACTGTAAGAGAGCTGTTTCACTGCCATCAACAACAGTTTGTTTAAATTTTGTCCAGCTGTGAGCAGCTCTTCTGTTATTTTTGTGCATTGCATTGTGGGAAACCAGCGTCCATCAACAACACACTCAAAGATCAGCTGTATTGAGTAAGCTTTAATTTTACATTGTGCTTGCTGGCTTTTTTTCTCTCACACAAAAACACATAAGTAGTTTACCTCGATCTGGCCGATGGTCTCCTGGTACTCCTGCTCTCTGGTCTTAAATAGTGACTCTGTTTCATCAATGAGGCTGCCAAGACTTCCATCCTGGGAGTCCTTTGAGAGCACAGACAGAGGCCTCATTCATCATGCATGAGAAAATGTCTGACACAGCAACCATAGCAATGATCTACTCACTGCATGGCATGAGTTAAAAAAAAACATGTACTATGCAAAAGACCATCAAAGCAGACAGCACTCACCGGATCGGCAGCTTCACCGTTGCCATCAGAGGGGCAGGCGTTTGTGCAGGTGCTTGCAGCGAAGGTGCACGGCATGTTGTAGTTTGTGAAGTCCTCCCACAGCAGCAGGGTCTCCTCGTTTTCCTCCCATGTCAGACTGTCGCAGTCATCGTCGATTTCAAATGTCTCGCGCCTGGCAACAGAGGAGTTATCTGAGCAATGTCTGCATAGGACAAGGACAGGGGGCAGAGAGAACAAGAGAGAGAGAGGGGGGAAAGTAGGAAGACAAGTATAATAGCCACCAGACAGAGCACAAGATACAAGCAAAGAGGGAGATGTGCTTAGAGGGAAGACAAACAGATGGAAGGTAAAGAATTACAGGAAAACAAAACAAACGAAAGCATTTCTTCTGAAAGTATTTCAGTGATTTGACGTTAGTAAATGGCAGAACAATGTTTGTGAGAGTAAAAACCCATACAGAGCAGGAAAAAAATAACTAGTGTGACTAAAACAAGGCAAATCAAGGTCTGAATTTTTTGTGTGAACTTTGAATTAGCAAATGGTATGACAGTTGCAATACTCCATATAAACACTAGAGGGAGATGCAGCAACACTGAATTGCAGCTATCCACTGTGCTAGTGTAACTGCAGAGGAGCACATAAAGGTTCATTCAAGGCAACAGGGACTTAACTCAAGTGTGTGTGTGTGTGTGTGTGTATGCGTGTGTGTGGGCAGGCATACACTCTTTATGTGTATGTTGTGTTGCTTACAGCTGGTTAAGCATTCGTTTCATTTCGTCCGTGATGTTAAGCGACCCAGGGGCCTCCTCTTCTGATAGGCTCGGTTCTGCATCCATCTCTGAACTCTCCTCATCTGTTTCGACTTTACGCTCTTTTCTCTTGCAGCAGGCCCCAGCACCCTGCAAACACACACACACACAAAGAAATTTCACAAGTAGTGTAGTGTGTAGTGTGTGGCGCAATCACTCAAGGTGAATTTGATAAATCCTGCGGCGAGACCTGTTTTTTTTTATCCTTTAGTTGCATGTAGATCATTAAATAAATATGTACTATTGAAGAAAACAAAAGCAGTTTAATGATACATTTTTAGATCTTTTATGCAATGCATTAGCATTTAATATATAAGTAATCTTTCTAAGAAAGGACACTTTTAGTGTGAAATTTCCTTTAAAAATACTGCAAATACATAAAAATCCAGTCATAAGTGGGACATCTCATAACATGAGAAGCTACCAGCTTGGCTCACAGTGGATTTATATTTGGGCTTTAGGCAGCTCTGTCGGTGCAACATGATAACCTTGCATGCAGCCAAAAGTTACCACATGAGCATTTCACTTTCCTACATGTGCAACTGTGTGTCATAAGTCAGTACTGTAAGTATCTGGCATCAGTATGTTTACATATTTGTGTCTGTATCAGCGAACATGCAGGAGTATATTCCTGCAATTTCAGGGTCACTTAGTGCACAATCAGCTGGTGAAAAAGAAACCACACACAGTCAGCCACCAGCCGCTCTGATTTCATCTGTGGAGTGCTGACTGTTTCCTTCACAAAAGAATTCATATTTATGCAGTGAATACTGTCGGCTCCTCTGACAAACAGTGAAACAGCAGACAGAGACTCACCCTCTCTGGGAGCGACCTGGCTGGACTGACGTTGAACATCTTTGACATGTCCTCCGAGTTGCGTTGCTGAGCCACATCACACAGTTTGGCCGTGATGTCGATCCGTCTGCAGATGTCCATGTCCACCCGCCTGGCTTTCTCCTGAATCTTGGTGTCCAGCTCGGACATTTGCTGCAGGTATAAGGAAAGTTGTTTTAGATGACATGTGCACGCAAGACACTCTCTCACACTTTAGACATTCAATATGTGCACTTCATTCACTACGTAGGCTAAAAACTTGAGCTGACTAACAATAAACTGATGTTTATATCGGTGTCTGTAAAATCATTTCCATATGAGTTTTTCCTTCGAGCTTTCAATTGTGAATTAGATACACACCAGCTGATGTCATGTAGATAAGCATCTAAATGTGTACCTTTAATATCAAGTTTACTTTCTGGTTTTTAAATGCCATTCTTCACAGTACGTTTAATCATTACCAGGCTTTTTTGGTTAAGGTTGTGTAAAACAACTAGGTCTACAATCCTTACGAAAACTGATAGTTTGCATCCTTAATTTGCATGTCTAATAATTACACGATGATATTCGTTTTTTTTGGGGAAGCAAAAAAATTGCCAATAGGTTAAAGAAAGATTGGTTCTTCCAGCTACTGAAATAGTTGACAAGTCGACTGACCAGTGCTAAGTGGTCACCACATCTACAGCCGGGCCACAAAATGCATGATGTCTGACCACGAACTAGAAAAATGCTAACATTAAATAATCTACGCCTCCTAAAAGATCCACTACTCCTATGTTACTCACCCGTCTCTGGGTTTGGACATCATCGAGGGTGAAGTCAAGCACAGAAAAATATGGGCAAAAATATCTACAATGTGCAGATGTCAAATGTGAAGATAAACAGAATAAACAAGAGAGCGCTCCGTAAACAAAAACAGCATCTGAATGTATTTACCCCTGAGCGAGCACAAGCTGTGACTGAGCCCACTGCAATATATTACAGCTGTATATCACACTGGTGCAGATCTGCCAGGGAACAATACATGGCTTTACAGGACAGGAAGTGCTCTTGATCTACAGCTGCTATTTCAGCTACTTTCAATGAACACAAGTCTTTGAGGCTTTTGGGCATTATATATTTTTCAAGGAAGGACGGAAGGAAGGGTGTGTTTAGAGTTGTTTTTCAGACATGTGTGAATGGCAGCCTTTATGAGAATGATAGCCAGGAAAACAAACATCCATTCTTCAAACACTACAGCTGGAACGCCTGACATGATTGCTTTAAGTATTGGAGTTACCACAGCACTTTGCCTATGGTGTGAAAGCTACGTCAGGCTCGGGAAGGTTACGGTTACGTCAGTCTGGCACTGAGCAAATACTTACATCACTCATCAGGCTCTTGAAGACCACGAGTTCAGCCTTCAGTCTGTCCACCTTCTCGCTCAGCTCATCCTGGATCTCAGCTGACTCCCGAGAGCTCTGAATGGACATTACAGCGAGGGAAATAAAATAAGACACGTGGAGCATGCTTAACCACACTGAACTCTGCATACTTTATGAAATTTATGCAATCAATCTGTAAAATAGAGTTCATGACTGATTTTTAATCCTTATGACATACATATTCTACAGTACAATTCTTCAGTTAAATAAAAGACTTGCCCGTGTTGCATTTTCATAGCGGTTGCTGTTTAGCTTTTTATGATTTGTGCTTTGAGGTCATAGTTTATTTTACTTTTCATATCTACATAACTGAGATACTGTAAAGGTGAGCATCTGCTAAAAGCATTTGGCATTGCTTTCCAAGTGCAACCATATAAGGGAAGCAACCACGTCCAGAGCTCTTTCACGTGTTTTAGCTGAGCATACAAGAAGGCAGGACACAGAGGTTTTGTTTAATTATGTCCAAGAGACTAATAAATACATAATTTAACATTGAGGGGAAAATCTTTATTGTCTTTGTTCCCTCAGAGTAAGATGAGATGTTTAAAAGCTATTTCATGCCATAGGGGTAAATATGAAGCTACAGCCAGGTACTGTTGGTTAGCTCAGCCTAAGCACATAGATTAGAAAAGGCAGGACAGAGCTACCTTGGCTTTGACGAAGGTAACAGTTCCACCTATCTTCACCAATAGAGCTTACTAACTAAAACAACACATGTGTTTGTAGTTCATTTGTGCAAAAACCTGAGTGGAAAATTGCAATGTTGTAGTTTCACAGGTGATTACGTACATATATATACCGAAGCATAACCCCTAAAAAAATCACAGCTTATCCTTTTGTGGTCTAGTAGGTGGACGTTTTGTCTATTGAAGAGAACCAGGCTTCAGACTCTCCCATCACTTTCAGTCTTTGTGCTAAGCTAAGCTAATCAGGTGCCGGCTGTGGCTCCATTTTTACCATACAAGCAAAGAAATGGAATCAATCTTCTTATCAAACTCTCTCTCGAATAACCATGTTTCCCGATATGTTTAACTATTCCATTAAGGCTCACTTAAAATTATGTCCTTCAAAAACCTCTGGAACATCATCATTCACAGTACATTAACAGAAATGATTAAAGATATCTCCAATGGTACTTACACCTGTTTAAGGACATCATATTCATGGTCCAATTTCATGTTTGTTCACAGAAGCATTAACACAATGCTAGTCTTCAAATGCCTGACCCAACTTTTAACTTTTAAGAGATGTAGCATTTTACAAGGGCTTGCTGTCACTTAAAAAAATCAATTTTTTGCTTCTGTTAAAGTCAACACATGAAAGTAGCAGCATTTGGCTCTTAACTCTTTACAATAGATGACTGTTTGCACTGAATTTACTGAACAGATTTCTAGCTCTTCTGGATACAACAACATCTGCCTGTGTGCTTTAAAAGGTTAAAGCCCCCCAGGGAAGGTGGCACTCCACCTCTCTATCTGGGATTCTGCTGACCCAGAATACAATATAAACACACATGCTGTCACCAATCGATTTGTGCGAAAGCAGACAGAAGGAAGGATACTGACTGGATGAGGTACTAACATCAGCTGGGAGGGTGAATGCATTATGATACAGCCTCAAGGTGTGATGCTTTAAATTGATTTTACCCTGTCGATGCTCTGAACAGAAACATAATGGGAGACTGCTGGTGACATGTGATGTTTATATCTGGGCCAACAGACTTCTCCTGATGGGTTTGTAATATGGTTTTTCTAATCTGACACACATCCTCTTGGCTGTAGCTGCTTCTTGTGCAGCTCTGCTGAGTCAACAATGAATAAAACACCACCAAGAACTGAGCTATATATAAATGTTTATGCATGTGCTGTAGTAGCAGTTTTCAAAGTGAATGTGCTCACAGTTTTTACTCAGACTGTATTTGTGCTTCCTGTCTGCGTGTGGTAAATGACCAATGGCAAGACTTCAAAAAGCTGTGAATTAGTGTGTTTACAGAATATGATTTATTGTTAATGTTTCCTGACCTTCTGCAAGGATTCCACCGTGAACTCCAGCTGCTTTCGTTTGGTCAGCTCCTCCTCCCATCTGCAACACAAAGCACAGGGGTGGGTCAGTCACTGCTGGACCCTTGGGTCCCGTAGACAGGTTAATGGCACTTTTGTAGGGATAATGCGGCCATCTCTGATTTCAAAATACCCTTGACAGTATGGGTTCACACCCACTCCCCCCCTCCTATTTTCAATCTTTTGTCTCTCCTTTGTTTCGTCATCTTTACAACCTCACCACCTCAATAAAAAACTATTGAGAGAATGGAGGTTCATTCTGCTCCAAACACAACAAGCGTTGTTCATGAATAGTTTTTTAAGCTTTCAGTGACTGCATCTGTGCTGAGATATCTGAGCTTCAACACACCCAGAAGGGTGGAGTACTTCTGCTGCAGCCTGAATTCCTTCATGCAAACTGTGACATCCCTCATAAAGTAACAGGAGTTGGGAATCTGTTTACAAGGTCTCACTGGTGACAATTCAAAGCAAATAAAAACTTAATTCATGCAATTGTGCTCATGCAACTGGCAGAAATGAAACTGATGCAAAAACAGCTTGAGTCGCCCTCATGCTACCAGGCATTAGTAGTAATTTAAATATCTATCGTAGATAAGATAGACTGGATTATTTGTCACATCATCATTGGGAGTTTGAAAGATAAAAACACTAAAATAAGCAGCTTACATTGTCAGTTTGGTCACTTTGCAAGCAATATAAGTCATGCTAGCAGCTCTGTTAAAAAGAAAAAGCTAATGTAATCATGCTAGCATCCTCACAATGCCAAAGCTAAGATGCTGATGTCAGGAAGGTGTAACATTTACTGTATTCTCTATTAAGTGCAAAATGTCAGCACGTTTTATTAGCAGAGGTAAAGCTGAGGCTGCTAGCAATATCAGGGAAACACAAAGGTAATTAAGATTTATTATTAGGGGCCAGATTGTATATACCAAATTATAGCACTTGATCAAATGTCTGTTGAGATATTTCAGTAAATAGACCAAAGTGATTGACTGACTGACTAGTCAACAGTGAACCATTCCTGGAGTCTTGCTGTTAGCATGGCTAAAAATAACCGTAGTCCCATAATGGTTAAAGCCATGGTTAGCAACACATATTCTTTTTCATTCTTCAGACAGATCATATTACTCAAAAGCAACATGGCAGCTATGTAAAAACAACATTAGGAGACTCTTTGATTGCCCTGCAGTATGTAACGTTCACCATGTACTGCATCAGTCAGTTCAGTCTGCTCCTTACACACTGTTCCCCGAGATATGAAACAGCCAGCATGCTGAGTCACGAATGCTTCCCAAAAGAGAGTTGGAGATTCAGAATGGATAAGGAGCTCATTCAGTAATATGAAGTAATCACCACGAGTCAGACAGCCACGTGACGATGACCCGCTGTGTGCAAAATGGCCGATGACAGAGGAGGATAATTTGAGAGGGGGCTTTCTGTGAGTGTGCGTTAGAAAGAAACTGGGTGAACCGGTGAGGAAGATTTTTGTGTACTGGTGTAAGCAGCACATTCCTGACCATATGTGTTTACTGGATGGGAGAACGCTGACATATGATGACCACCGCTGAATTCTGGGACATCACTGTAGCTTACCCATGGCCTTTACCATGGAGAAACACAAGCACAGCCAGAAGTCACTTCAGTATCAAAACATGTGTCACTCGAGATTCACTATCTCAACACAACTCAGCCTTGTTCCCATTCAGGACTCACTGAATGTACACTGTCTAATTAAAGAGAAGTATTCTTTGGCAGGGTGTGCCAGCTCACACTGTGATTGAGGCCTCGCTCTGAAAAACGCTGGCAGCGCTGCTTTACTGTGTCCACAACACTCCGTCTGTCTGCCGCAGGACTCCGGCTAAGGTCACTGGAGTTCACAACTGCATCGCATCCTCTGCAGACACAAAATCCATCTGTCACAGCATCTGCATCACTTTTGTTGTCACTTCCTGAAGAAACCACCACTTCCTTTACTCTAGTGCTGTAGGTGATAACTGGACAACATAATTAAGTCAAGCTACTGATAGAGCGAGAGCCACTCTGTGTCAACAATGTGTCGAAGCTATTTGTGTCATCCATCAAAAGTAATGGAATCATTGACAGAAATAAGCAGCAGCTGCTTCCACATTGTTTGGTGCAGTTACCATTCAGGAACTCATAAATATCAAATATATAAACCGCCGACTGTTTACATGCATCCAGGAAAAAGTGGATAATCCAAACAGAGATGACACTACAGCTTAGCAAAGGTATTTTTTCTGGCTGTGGGGCTGTTTTTTCCGTACCTTTGGCTTGACTCAGTCAAACGGCAAACACACCCGGAGTCTCCTTACAAGGACAAAGACAGCAGGACGGTTGGAGCCTGTGTCACCTCTCAGACATCTGTTTACCGCCTGACATAGCTACCGCTATCTTGAATTAATAAATCAAAAAACTGAGTGGTGACACACATGTATTTATTTAGCTGACAAAACCAAAAAGGAAATTGCTGAAATACACTGTAAGGTTAATTTCCCTTTTTGTTGGAGGTTAAACTTAACAAAAGCAGACAGTAAAAAAAAACAACATTTAATACGGACATTTTTTTAAGAGCCACATAAAGATACTATCTAATGACCATAAAAGGTCCAGTTTGTGCCTTTACATTGAGTTAGACCTACTGACATGAAGAAATGTTAAATAATAACATAAGTAACATAATAAATGTTCACAGGTATGTTTTCATTAGAGTACAATCATATACAACTAAAAATCGTGGTGTCTCAATAACCTTGAGAGAGCTCTTCAAATCTAAAGAGGCAACAGGTAGTTTTTCACAGTGTCCACCATGTTGCACTGCCATGTTTCTACGGCCGCCATATAGGGACAAACTTAAATGTGGCCATTTGCATTTTAAATGACTTAAGCAGCCACTGCAGACTATACGTTTGGAAAGTGAGTGGGACGTGAGTGCATATGGACAGTTACAATCTGAAAACTCACCACCAGATGCCACTAAATTCTTCACACTGGAAAAATTTACAACTCTAAAAAGAATGAATCATCTGTATTCATAAGCTTCTATGTTATTGCCAATTCTTTGCATTTTAGTGATGTTTCCAATCCAATCTAGTAATAAACATGAGGTAACTGTTTCCTTAAATCACTCAAATCAATTAACTACAGTAGCACTTGAGCAGCATAGTTCAAATTGTATGATTGTTAAAATTTAAAGGAAGTGGATAAAATGACAACTGCATATAATGTGATACATGGAAGACAGTGATTCAAGAGGATACTGCATTACACCAGTGAGGCGGAAAAATGAAGTGTCTCACATCAAAGAGACATTTTCTCATACAATTTTTTGTCTGCTGAACAATGGCATTCCTGCAGCGCTTGCCAACTATCACTCCCTGCCTTGTGTGGTATGTCTGGGAGTTATGTTTGCACGCAAGCTGGCTGAGTGTTTCCCATCTCTGCGCCTGCGGACACGACCGATACAAAACCAGATCTGTTAACTGATGTTTTTGGATTCGATTTCTTTTAATTTCAAGGCTGATAGTAAGAGGTTTTATGACACTCCTGATGATTAAGTCTCGAGGGTTGATTTGTCTTTGCCAGACTCAAAGAGATTAATGGTTCATCTTAAGAGGTGATTATGAGTTGATCAATTTTTTTTTTTCCTCAAGGATCAACGGATTATCTGATTACAAAATTCTGGAGAACCAAAGAGTGACTACTAAACGGTTATGCAACAGATGGTAAAAACCACAGGATGAGGGAAAAATGCAGTAAATACAGAGAAGGAACACAGGGGAAAACTTTGAGGTGTGGTTGCATAACATCGCACAAAGCCTCTGTTGCTCATGGCAAATAAAAATTGAGTGAGACAACACCCTCTTTAAATCATACATTGTACTGGAAAGTGGTACTCACCGGGTGGAATTTCTTAGTAACCAGACATAAAATGACAAGCTCAAACACCGAACCTGTGTGTTTTGAGCCAATTAACCTTTGAACACATTCACTCTGGAACTACTGTGTATCAAACCTTGCAATTAATGTACTTTATCAAAGCCTCAGCTATTCCTCAGGCTGTTTAGTTTTAACATTTTTCTGGTGTCAAAAAGTAGTCATGGACCCCTGTCCTCATCTTCCTAATGCTTTTGGCTCAACATTTATATCACCGAGGGAAAGATTAATACCAATAACACTGCACAGAAACAACAGCACCACAGACAAGATCCTGCAAAATTTGACCTTACAGTTAAATCAATACCTCTGTAAAACAATTTCAACAAATTGTGAACATTATAGCTTTATTTAAGCAACTGTTGCATTTGACTGCATCAGTTTTAGCTAGGTTTACCTAATAATATGGCAACTGAGAGAGTATGTAATGAACTGTTGCAATGATAGTTGATATTTTGTGATATTTTTTTATTCAAATTATGGATTTGCCTGCTGCACAAGCATCTACAGTCTCGAAGTATATAGGACTGATAGGTGAAAAAAAAAGGAAATTTATGAGCTATGGAAGGTAGCTTCATTATCAGGCATATACAGTCTATGTGATACATGCAATATCACTATGTGACGTAATTATCAAAACACAATGATAAGTCATATTCCTTACCCTAATTATTGCTTCACCCACCTTCACCTGATGTGTTGAATAGTAATTATGATTGTTTACATCTTTGTTAGAAAAGCTTTCATTTACTCTTAAGTTCATAATGTCCCTCTTTCTAAAAAAAAAAAAAAGGCTCTTAGTCTGAACACTATAAAGAGATTTTAATAGGGCCATTACAATTCATCCTCATGAGTGCAGGCAATAGTAAAACAGGAAGTGTTACATGATAACAGATTCAAGGATCAATAGAGCTGGCCACATGCAGGACAAACACTCATTCGGCTTAGATGCTTGTATGAAATGAGGCCACTGACAGCTTTGATAAATCACATCTGTGAGTCCAGAGCACACGTGATTCCACCAATGGATCCCTATAGGTGTCTATATAAGGTCTATTCCATGACGGCAGCCTGCCCTCTCCTCTGTGTGCAATCACAGGATGTGCAAGCTGGGGCCATGATTTACTTTCAGAACAGATTATATTCAATAATTTTGGCAGGATGGGAGGAGTGTGATGGGAAGAAGCATCTGTGGCAGAGACATGTGAAAAAAGTGAGCAATGTAGAGCTTTAGTGAGCGTGGAGGGGGGGGCATATGGCTATAGTAGGTCATCGATTGCATTTCATGATGCTCTGTAATCTATAGCCTCAGACTCCTCAGAGACACATGTGTGGTGTGCTAATGATGCAGCCATGTGAAATGGATCAGGTCGGCTCAGTGGCCCACTGTCGAGCTGCTTGAGGGTCTCTGCTGACAGGAAACACACCAAGGTCAACGCTTATTTCCTCTATTCTCCAACTAACTCTACATCCCTCCCTGACCTACATCTGTATCCATAACAAAACCACACACACATTTGTCCTCCATCACCCCTTCTTCTCAAGCCATCTTGTGTCCATGGAAACCCTCGAACTGGACTGCATCGGAAGTGCACGTAGATTAATTCCTGGCTCGCTCAATCATGTAAACTGTGCACAGAGACATTGGGCGAGAGCATGGTTCACTGGCAGACGATTCCTCTGCTTAATGTTTTACAGGCATCGCCAGACTTAAATAAAGACCTAACCCAGACACGACACAGACAGGAGGAATGGCGGTGTTGCTTAGTGACCACAGACATATTCCGAAGCCACCATAACCATTGGCTCTCAGGGAGTGAGCTAACATCGCTAGTAGCCTATATAGAGCAAAGTAATTGCCATTGCTATAACACGGTAAGTACATCGAGTAAGACCATGTTTTTTCTTAAAGAACCCGCAATCCCTAACCCTAACCCTAACCAATAAACCAGCCTGGTTTATGTCGACCTTCAGATCCCTAGGTTGTGAAATATAGTGACAAAAAAAGGTCAGCTCCCCCTTGAAATATGAGGACCTCCATCTGATTTATTTGTCCTCACAGGATCCTACTTTTGAGAGAAAAAACAGACAATTTTCTGGAAGGAAAGAGAAGAAACATTCCTTGAGGTTACTCAACTTTTGAATAGAAAACTGCTGGTACTTTTAAAAAGTGGTTTAAAGCTTAAGTTATGTACACGTTCGATATGAAAATATTATTTAGTCTTACTATTTTTGACTGGCAGGTCTATTAACTTGTTACACTACTTTTGTCAAATGTATGTAACATATTTTAATCCAACGTGGTGCTGATTACATTAAATATAAAGCAATATCTCTGGGTCATTATAACTTTGAAAAATGTTATTTTAATATCATACATGAATAAATTGAATGAAATTTTGCAGTCGTTGATGATTTTGAACAAGATGTTCCAGCAGCATAACATCATTTGGTCCAAGCTTGTCATGCCTGGGATGTAATACACGTTAGCAAGAGATTAGATTAAATGGCATTGAGGATGAGAGGTTTTAGGCACAGGGAAATGTAATCTGTGAGTTTGATGAATGTTCCCTTTCTCAAAACAGACGTCGACCTCTTAATTAAAGTGCTCGCAACAGTAATATGTTTTTACACTCTCAGACAGGGATAAATCTTCCATACGCTTCATGTGTGTCAGGGGATCTTCAAGAGTCATTAGCAGACAAAAACTAAACTGTTATATAGGGTACAGTTTAAGCTACTTTAAATCCTCATTCAATGCAACTTCGTGACAGATTTTGACAATGAGGGAGCTCTGAGAAACAAGTTCAGGCAGAATCAGATCTTGTTTAACTCCAACGAGCTGCAACATAATGAGGTAACATTAAGAAGAAATATAGCCTGAACACAAATGATGTTCCTGATGTTCACTGAAAAGAGATGAGCCAGTAACGGACCGATTTACTCCAATCAAATCTATTTTCTAAATAGAGGGTTTGGAAGGCTGCGACACTGCTGGATCCTCCCTTCCTATTGATGGACTGACAGATAATCGGAGCAAATGTTGTGACATGTCTAATCCTCCTTCCTTACCCGGCCCCACCACTTTTCCACACAGGCTTCATGGGTGTGAGTGCAGTAATACACGTGCACTAACTAACTGCTGAACGCCCACGCTTGTCCTGGTCTTGTGTTGGCTGTGACCTCTCAATAGAGGAGACAAACGCAATGTTTACATGCAATTACCACCTCTTTCCAACAGAGAGATATGACCTGAGAGAAACCTAAGAAAAACATGGATAATTGTTCCTCAGGTGATTGACACAGCACCAGTCTATCAAACTATTAACGACTAAACCGCGTCCAGACATGCTAAGGTGTTATCACTGTGAACGCACCCATACATAATGGTTTGTTTATTATCATAATGGCTGACAGTTACGAATATGTTAAGAGCTTCTGTTAACAGGAGTAAATGGATACCATCAGCTGTTTTATTGACTTGTTACATGCTTTATTTTCTTTTTCAGGACTATGTTCATGCATTAAAACCAACAAAGAGAAATTACAAAATCACACAGGAACAAGGCAGGACACTAAAGATGAATACTGTACAAATTTTAACTACAAGACATAACTATGCAACTTTTCTTAGCTAATAACTTACATTATGTATTCATGCGTCTTTATGTGTCTTTCTATAAAGTATTTGTCCATGTTTTTAGGAGTGCATTGTTATGACATTACATATTGTTTTAAAATCAGATTATGAATAACCTAAATGTCAAAAGTGGAGATTTGAGAAAAGAGTCTGAGAAAAAAACTTATTTTAAAAAAACACTCAGATATGCAAGATAACTGTAAGTTTTTTCTGATATTTTATCTTTTAATAGAAAAATAATGTGCTGTTTATTGAATATAACAACAAATATACTTTGTGATCATTTCCAGAACAGAAATCTGAACAAAATCGAACACTTAAATGTATATTTTTGGCACTTTCTTTACACACAAAGCCAGGTTATGGAAGAAAACTGACCTGTGCATGAAAATAAGTTATGTTTTCACTTGTAGTGTTTTGCCCTAATCTATCATCTTATTAGTTCAGTCTGCTGCAGAAGGGTGACAGAAAATCAGTTTCTCCCTGCAGTTTTCACCTCCAATCTCTCACTGCAAACTGACTCCACCCCACTTTCAACAAAGCAAACAACTTTGCTATTGGCATATTACTTTCCTTCACTTTAGTCCACAGTATAGTGCCAACATAGCAGTACTGGGCCCTCTGCTATTGACTCATCATACAAATAAAAGACATTTAAAAACTGTGAAGACGTCATTTATTTATTTAGGAGGAGCAGATTTCTTATCAATCCTGAAATAAAAGGCTTGGAGTTGGATGTTCTGGCTGACAAATGACAGGGATTTTTGGAGATTTCCTGTAAGTGCACAAAGATAAGAGCATGGGCAACGGTCTGCATGCCCGGGCCATGTTTGGGTGGAGCTGCACAGGGAGTGACTTCCCAATAAACAGAAAAGAAGACGAAGATGAAGATGTTCACCGCTGGAACAAACTCTCACCGATCAAGGTGTGTACAGTCAAATTATGTCAGACATAATAGAGCTATGAGACATCACCTGCAGACAAATGACTTTTGTACCTCCAGGTACACACACCTGCAGGATGAGCCTCAGGAGTCAACACAAAAATCCATGTGCTCTATTCAGAGGAAAATCCTGTTTCTTGACCACCGTTCGGTTTCACTAAATCACAGACAGAAAATGAAAACTCCCAGCTTAGGGATCAGATCCAGCTCATGGGACAGTTTCACAACATGTGTGCACGTGTTGTGTTGTTTTCCAGTGTTTTGGCTGCTTTTACATCATTCTTTAATCTGTGACAGTTGAAAATGATGCACTTATTCACATACACCCTCACATGCACTCCAATGTGCATATTTGCTGGGTTTTTTTTATTCATTTTGAATCTCTCCACTGTTGATCAGACAAGACATCTGAAGATGGCACTTCTGACTTTGATTTTTTTTTTATGTTTGATACCCCTCACGATTAAATGATTTGATTAACAAAGTCGTTCAAAGATTTATCAGTAGTTAAAATAATTTTTATTTGCAGTTGCAATATAATTTAGCCTCTATTTAACATTGAGAAATCTGAGCTCATTGCACAACTTGTCAACACCAGCACCTTGGCAAAGACCAACAGCACTTTGATTTATCTTGTTACTACAAACACCAAAAGGACTTTTTTAAACCTAAAGAACGGGTTAACCTGGAGCACACACAGTTTAAAGAGAGCTGGACAATTGATTATTTTTCAGTGGAGTTTAATGTGACTGATTACTGTCTGAGCTGTAAGGAAAAGATGCTGTTCTCAATATAAAGTCGTGATATCGGAGACGTCTGGAGCAGTGTGCAGAGTACAGCATGAGAGGAAAAGGAATGACAAATTGCAAAGCTTCCAATTTATTGTAAAAAAGAAAAAAACCCCACATTTTTTCCATTTAGAGTCTAAGCAGAGCCTCCCTTTGCAACCAACCTGGCCAGAAGCTCCTGGATCATTTGATTTCAAGCCCTGATGTGCAGTAATTTTTAGATTTTCTTTTGCCTAAATGAAGGAGAAAATCAAAACCAAGAAGACAAAGACTACTTGCACTTTCACTACAGCGTTAATAATCATTAGTGATTCAAATGAACCTTTCAGCATTAAAAAAACACATATAACTTGTTGGCCTGTGTATTGATAGACACGTCAATCCTGCCTTGGTACTCATACTTTGTTTACACATAGATGAAAGATCGTCCCTTTAACATGATAACCTTTATGCTGCTGTGAAAGCTCTAATGAAACGCTGAGGTTAAAGCACTTTGTCTCTCAGCACATTTCCAAGGAGTCCTGAGCAGAGACACATCTGGGCAGCTTGAAGGTCAAGCATGCGAGAGAGCCGAGACAGATATAACTCCCTGTCAAGACTCTCGCACTCTGTCATCCCATGTGCAACATGATATACAGCTCAGAGTTGTGTGTTTGGTGCCTAAAAAAAACAGAATTTCTTCTGGAATAACAAGGTTTTGAAATACAGAGGTTATTAAGTCGGAATGCCGTGTCAGCACATTGGGTATATTGAAAAGGTACAATAGCTTTTCAAAGCGAGCAGGTCTGAAAAGAAAGGCGGAGACGCTCATTATGTTATAATGTGAAAGTAAAGATTAGGTCTGATGGTTATGGACGCAGCAGTATGAGTCAGTTGAACTAAAAAGAATGCTCAGTTTCTGCTTTGCTTTAGGTCCAAACTGCTTTTTCCAAAACATGCCGCCAACCCAACCTGCAGTACAGTTCACTCTCTCTGCGCTGCCAGAGCTCACAGGAAGACAGGTGCATTCCTGCACTTTTAAATATGGCCATGCGCCACTGCTCTCAGCTGTATTGATACCCATGAATAATCGATCACAGCTGCACAGCACAGCAGCTCCACAAACAGGCTCAGAGAGAACAAAGGCACAGGGAGGCAGAGAGGGAAACACGCTTTCATCACGCTATCACCAAGATTTCCACTTCTTGTTAGATCAAAGCAGGTAAAGACAGCAGAGTTAAGCTTTTTCATGTCTTTCATTCAGCTTTTGCTGATGTTTTTCGGCCTTATCAAAACACGTTTATTTGTGAACCACAAACAACTAGGTTCCTTAAAGGCTGCAGCTGCCATTTTTTTATAGTTGTCTTATTATATGAAAACACAAAATACAATAATGCACCTATCTAATATTTCCTTCCTTCCTGTCTGAGGTCCAAACCCAGTGGTTCCTACTTCAAAAAATCTTTAAAAATATCACAAATACCTATATTCAGATTAGACTTTTTTTCTAAAACAGTAAGGCTCTGTAGGTTTTAGAAAGTTTCACTCAAGGGAGTTATTAGTGCTTTAACTGGGGACTATTTTTAGCTGTGGATTGATACACATTCGGTGCTGTAGTGCAGTGTTTTCACATTTTTCTGGCTTGTGACCCCTGATCACAAACTTCAGAATAGATTGTGAGCTGTTAAGGAGAGTAAAGTTGCCTCTTTAGACTGATTCATGTACCCAAACATGTAAAATGCTTCAGTACTACATGTAAAAAGTTTACATTTTGTGTTGCAAATATATGAGTCTTTTTCCTTATGAAGGTTTTTATCATCTCTTTTATCGCCTCAGATTTACCCCAATTTGACCTCCAATGCTCTTTTAAAAGCAGTAGGATGGTGTATGTGGGAGTCAAAACCAGTCAAAACCAAATATTATGATCAACATGTCACCCTTTGAAACAGTTTGACTCACCAAAGCATTTTTGAATGGCACTTCTGAATGTTTCCATTCAGGACAACCTGTTTTAAATGATGATGATATCACCAAAAAAACTTAAAAATATGTCTAAGCAGTAAAGGCAACAAATGACAATGCCCTGGACTGCAAGTTCAAAAACATGTTGTGAACTTAAGCTGAGCACGCCCCGCAGACAGTGAGAGAGGAACAATAAAGACTCTAATCTGGAGCTCAATGGTTTTAGTGAACTGAGTTCTCTCTCTCTCTCTCTCTCTCTCTCTCCCTCTTTCTCTCTCTCTCTCTCTCTCTCTCTTTCAGCAGCGGGGAGTCTTCCACTTCGAGAGGCCCCTGTTCAGAGCAGCGGCTGCGTGCCAGGATGTGGCGCAGGGCTGGCTGAAGGTTGAAAAACTCGGTGCTAGGTGACAGCTTACAGAAAATCCCTCTAATGAATAGACGGCCTGGATTATTCGCAGGGGCAGGTCAGCACCGAGTGCAGACGGGGAGAGGCTGAAGAACTCATCTGTGTTGCTCATTTACAAAGAAATATGGCATTTAAATCACAAAGCAGTATTTAGCTTTGGAATCACGGCATAACTCTCACCCAGCAATTAGTCAGTGCTTTCTTACAACAAGCCTGAATCCTGCTTTTTAACAGCTCTGCCTTTAGCTCCCTTTAAGCACAGGAAAAAAAAAAAAAATCAAAGCCTTGGAAAAGTGTCTTCAGTGAATTCTCAATGCATTGATCTACATCCAGCTACATTCGGCAGTATGTGAATTATTCATGCAGGAAGAACATGCCCAAGAGGCCCAGAGGCTGTTCTGGTTCACTATACGTTCTGTGTCGTCCACATTGTGATCCAGCAGGACAGTTGTTTGGCCACTGTTCAATGATGGGATAAACAACCAATTAGGAGAGGCCACGGCAATGACTGGGGATCTCTTGCTCAAGTCCTAAACACAGCACAGCTTGTTGCTAATGTGTCGTGTCTGAAACACTGCAGTGAGCCCTGCATCTTAAAAATGGTATGATACTCTAAATGATCCTGCACTCTGGATCTCTGTCTGACTGTCTGTGCAGCATCTCTGTTCCACAGAAATATTATGTAAACTACAGTCTTATCAATGACATACCAAGCACTTATCTTTCAAATAAGCAAAGAACTGCCCTTATCTTTATTCATACAGCTCTTTGGCAATGCATTAGCATATTAGCACAAGTATAACTGCCGTCTTTTAGTCTCCATATCTTTCTTTATGTGCAGTAATCTGCATAATGGACAGAGCTGTCGGTGATGTCTCTGCCCCAACATGTAAATTCTAAACAAATGTGCACTTTGCAAGCTTGGTCTTATTTAAAGTAGAAGCAGTAAGACACAGTTTCTATTCTGAGCAAACTTACAGCATGTTGTTTACTGTCAAATATGTTCGTCAATGTTAGCCACTGTTTTCATGGCTGTTACTGGTAGAGAGTCACTGATACACAAGTGAAACATTTCACAGTGATGCAAGACAGTGGGACAAAAACAGTATGGACGAGGACACAAGCAATGACCTTACCCATCATCCTTTCCACGGTCATTTGTCCGTGTGAGAGGTCTGTAACCTCGCAGTCCAGACAGTGTGGCGCAAAGTGGACATCATCTGTCTGATTAATGTAGCATGTTCTCAGGCAACTGTACGTGCATGTGCTGTATGTTTGTGTGTGAGGAGGTGTGTGTTCGTCAGGGTGAGAGAGAGAGAGCTTAAGCAAGCTTTTGCACTTGAAGGAAGTCATACAATATAAACAACAGTGTTCTGAGAGTAAACAATCAGTTAAGAATTTGGTTCAAATCTGTTAAACAGCTTTTCTAGATCACCAGATTAATCCGGTCAATGTGTAATAACAAGGCTGTTCTCTGTTAAAGATGCTGTACAATTAAGGAGCTGATTCGGGAATATAATTAAGATCAATTCAGGTTTTTGTGGAGTAATTAATTTTCTACTCAGAGAAAACACTGC
Source organism: Acanthurus tractus (assembly GCA_029783725.1). Classification (NCBI taxonomy): domain Eukaryota; kingdom Metazoa; phylum Chordata; class Actinopteri; order Acanthuriformes; family Acanthuridae; genus Acanthurus; species Acanthurus tractus. The sequence continues at coordinate 10,286,214 of JAQNCA010000014.1, forward strand.
ATGAATTTTGAAGAAATATCAGAACAGTAGAACCATGTAAAGTATCTCAACTAATGTCTGCAAACATCTTTATGCTTGTTAATGTGCTGTGTTTATTTTAATGCTGCTTAAGGGGAAATTTAAGGGGAAATCCTTATTAAAGAGGTTAAAAACACCTTAAAAGGTATAAAGTAACAAGTAATGCATGTCATTTCTGTGGCAAATTTACTATCTTGACCCTTATTTTTCAACTTCCTCAATGCCATATCATATTATTTATGAGAATATCAATCTTAATGTTATTATGATGAGGAGAATAACAATGTGATAATGGCAATACTTGAATGATGACATACCAATACTGACAGCAACAACCACAAGCGAAAGTGTAACAAACAAACACTGCCACCAGCTCCACAGGGGAGGAATAATTTCCAAAAAGGGAACAACTACGGTAATGTGGAAGTGGTTCATTTAAAAAAAGTTCCATTGAACAACAAACATTGACAATATGTAAGGAGTGCAAGTAGACTAACAACAAAAGAAGGCTAAACAACAAACATATTTTGACCACATCAAGCACAAAATTGTAAACAAGGAGAGACCGAAGTCCTGTAACAGCTATTTTTGAGTTAATATGATAAAAGTTAATATTTTGTCAAATCATCAAGGACTACAATCCCAGAGATACCCTTTAACATCATGAAATTTATAAATGGACATAAAGCTCAACCCCTGATTTTTTTTTACCCATACTGTATGTCTTTATTGTCCTTGCATATATTTTTCATATATCTAACATATCATATATCCAAACAGCCTTGAACTACTGTCACAGTACAACTCAATAAATGAATGTGACACAAACAGCATCGGCCGCAGGTTTTAGAAAATGCTCTCTTGAAAAAAGGGCGTACTGTAAAATGACAGAGAGTGACTAAGTGAGCACTTCATGGTTTGAGTGCAAGTAGCCAAATCAGAAATCGTTCGGCCAGCCATCCGTCCTATTGTATGTGTCCACACTCGTAAAGCTTTAATAAATCACCAGGACCCTGTGGGAGCACAAGGGGGGCCTCTGTCTGAGTTGAGGATGCAGTCTGAGTGACAAAGAGAGGAGGTGCACGGGCTGAAGGACGGAAAAAAAAGAAGCATTGAACAAACAGTGCATGGCAAAATTGAGCTCAGGGACTGAATGCTCAAAACGTGACTGTAGTAAAGAGGATTTAGACTGAGGCACAGAGACAACAACTGGGTGGTGAACTCAGCAGTGATGCAACTATTAAGCTCAGAGCACAGGAGGAATGTGAGAGGCAATGAAAGAGATTGATTATCATGATTCTCAGCCAATAAAAAAGAGGCTGGAAATGTGTTTTCTTCATCATGTCAGTGTCTTTATCATTGCAGAAAAATGTGAACACATCCCCACAATATCTCTGTGCAAAACTGGAGAAAAAAAAACGTACAGAAAACGGGTTTGCAAACAGCTTATTTGAAAGCATCGAGCTTTTTGTGTTTTGCTAACTAAACCCATTCCTACAAAATAAATAAATAAACAGCTTTTTCACAGACGTGTAAAGTCAAAGCCCCCACTTAAGCCAAAACAGATCCAAATTTTTGGGGCTTTCGGTTGCAGCAGTTTTCAATTTGGCTGCTCTTGCAGTCACTGCCATTCATCTTCCCCGAGCAGAAATGCACAAAAAAGGATATGCTGGTGATACAGACAATGACTGGACAGGATAGGCAGCTTCCCCGAGGAGTGGTAGAGCACACACACACACATTCTGTGTCACTGAGTCAGTGTGCTCACAGGGAGGCCGGCGTTCGTCATAGCCGACCTCGCCGAGCAGACAGAGGCCTGTTAAAATGCCTCTCTGCTTGAATCATGGCAGCAAACAGAAGCAGGCGGCTGCTTGGCTTGTCTCCCCTCCAGTAGCAAGCCAGGCGGGCCAGCTGTGACGTGGACCAGTGAGTCCACTGCAGTGAGTCCTCAAGGAAACACAGTTAATGTGACTAAAGGAGAAGAACAATTGGTGGGGGACTGATCCATGCAAAGGAATTTCCTCAGAATAATGTGAGAAACAGAGTGGGTTAAACATCTGTGACTAAAAATTGCTGAACGCCCACTCAGCTCGCACATCCTTCATGTGAAGCACTATCTCAAATGGGACTTATCTTTAAAAAAAAAGCCACACCCACAAAGTGCTTAAAGAAAAAGCCACAGTGATAACTTTAAGGTCATAAAATGACTGGCAGATAAAAAGTATTTCTTTATTATACCACTCTAATCTCTCAAACCAGCTCAGGGATGATTTCTTCTCGATTCAGGTGCTGATCATTTTCTCACCTAACTGGTTCCTTTATTTGCTCTCTTAAATAACAAAACATATAAATTTCCCATCACTGTATCTCTAAACCCAAGCTGAGATCTTCCAATGTGTTGTTTTATACAACCAACAGTCCAAACTAAAAGATCTTATATTTACAGTGATGATAAACAAAGAAAAGCACCGAGTTGTCACATCAGAAAACTTGGAACCAAGGACACTTAGCATTTTGAATAAAGACTATACCAAACAGCCACTGGTTATATTTAGGTCTGCCAAACCTTTTCAGCTCCAATGTGGACTTTTAATGAGTGAAAACAAGCTCTCTTAAAGAGCTTTATTGATTA
>JAQNCA010000014.1:10291566-10310500 GCA_029783725.1 Acanthurus tractus
AAAAAGATAATCAGTGCGGATGTGTGGTAGCTCTTTTTCTTGAAGCTCTATTATCAGAGTCAGGGCATTTAAAGATGTTAATTGTTAAAAGTGATGATGCCCCTAATGCAGTGCTTACTCATAGAGCAAGAGGGGCAAACGTCCCAAACCACCTAACTTTAAGGCTAAATTTCCGTAAATTATCTGAGTCTGCATTTTTTTTTTTTTTATTTTGTTTTAATTTTTTGACAAACATTAATAGAAACTGTTAGAGTAGACTTACAGACACAGAAAAGGGTCACACTTCTATAATGGTCCAGAACTGACCTACACATGGGTCTTAGGGTAAACTGTGTTATTTTTGGAGTGATGCCACTGTTGGTGCTCCAGAGCCTCCTAGCGGGTTAATCCCTTCATAATGTTTTTCAGACAGGTGATCCTCACGATGTCACGTAAGCGTTAAAGAAATGTGTGATGGCTCAGTGGAGAATGAAAAAAAAGGATGCTTTTATTACAAATGCTATTCACTAAAATCTATAAAATATCATAATATTTAACTTAATCGTGCTAGCACCATACGTCCCATGTATGGTTTAGAAAGTTATTCTGCCTGCTAAAAAAAAACTTGTATAATAAAGTTTTTAAGATAAAAAAAAGAAAACACTACACAAGCCACATTAAAAAAAACCGCCTGAAAAGTTTGAATGATTGTACCCGATTATATATATATATTAAGTATCAGAGCTGATATGACGCTCAAAACAAAAGTAATTATTCCGTGGTAGCGCTAAATTTCTGCTTCACGTCACAACGAATGAAGCGTATTTTCTAAATATTATTAAAATTCCCGTTTTTTCAAACCTGCCTCATACTTTTGTGGTCAGGCACCGCACGGACAGCTTCCCCAAACAGAAACATCTGGGGTCCTTTTACTTCACGTGTGCGTCTGCTGCTCTGCCATCGTGAGAGGAAACCATGCCGAAGTCAAAGAGGGATAAGAAAAGTAAGAAAATAAACTTTTGAAGCGTAAAGTACTGAAATACACGAGGTTTTTAAGCTTATTACTGACTGCTTGTGTGTAACTGCTGTTCACGATAACATAAAGTAGCATAAATTTGGTTGAAGTTGATACGCTAATGGTTCTTCTCGGAGGGAATAGCGTAAAACATACATAATATGATCCTAAGGTTACTACAACTAACTCTGTTTCACACGATCGTCTCTTTTAGTTTCGTTAACGAAAACAGCCAAGAAGGGACTGGAGTTAAAACAGAAATTAATCGAGGAGGTGAGCGTTTTTATTCATTGGTATGCTGTCAGTTATATGTCATCTGCTATGCTAACTATATTTTGCTAAAGCTGTTGACTTGCAATACATTAAATTCTTCAACTGTTTATTTTTTTAGTTACGACAATGTGTGGACACCTACAGGAACCTGTTTATATTCTCTGTGGCAAATATGAGGAATAACAAATTGAAAGACATCAGGACAGCATGGAAACACAGCAGGTAAAGAAATCAACCAGTTGACTGGTTTGACACAAATGACTGTGTGTTTTGACATTTTAATCCATTTAAGGGGGTACTCACTAATTTTATACATGGTCAGTCCACTCGTCATGAGTGTATAGTGTAGTGTGTGTAGTATGTGTAGTGTTCCTCCTGCTAAGCAGCTGTATACATTTGTACAATGTCTTCTGTGGCTGCAGAGCAGCTTTTTTTAAGCCTAAGGTTCTCTTGACGATGTCTGAAATATCTTGGAGACTGCAGATTAATATATGTGAGCTTGTGTTAACAACTGTGGGAATAGAGTTAATGAGACATTGGCATTTACCTGTCAGTAATGGTCAAATAAAATATGCCATCAAGTTGCATTATGGAAATTGTGCTTTTGTGGAGTTTTGCAGACTGAAAGTCAGGGTATCTCAGCCTCTACTGCTTTGATTGTAGCATTCTTTCTAAAGAATGTCTGTCTTGTGATTCCAAGATTGTATGCACTGTATTCTGTACGTTATTCCATTTTATTCAACACTAAACACTCCAGTACTCCACACTAGGTGTCACAGTAAAATAAAACTTAACTGGATTCTTCTCTGTTTCACAGATTCTTCTTTGGCAAAAATAAAGTTATGATGGTTGCCTTGGGTAAAGGAGAAACAGACGAATACAAAGATAATTTGCACAAGGTAGGTGAGATCTTAGATGTTGTGCAAAGCCATAAAATATCATGATAATTAATTATAAAGATCTGACATTTGCACTACCTTTTGATTATTTTGCAGGTCACCAAGTATCTACGAGGAGAAGTGGGAGTTCTGTTCACAAATAAAACAAAGGATGAGGTACAAGAGTAAGTAAGGCTTCACTTATACAACAATCTTATTATCTCATTGTTCATGAGTTGACCAAATGGTGTTTTCTACCATCAGGTACTTCAACCATTTCAAAGAGATGGATTATGCAAGGGCAGGCAACCAGGCACAGATGGACATAACGCTGGATGAGGGGCCCCTGGAACAGTTTCCACACTCAATGGAGCCACAGTTGAGACAATTAGGACTTCCCACTGCTTTAAAGAAAGGTAGGATTACTACTTTAATATATGTTTCATTTAATATATATGTTTCATGATATTATAGTCACATTTTATATCATCTGTTATGAAAGGTGTGGTCTCACTGCTAAAGGACCATGAGGTCTGTAAGGAGGGAGACATGCTGACTCCGGAGCAGGCGCGAATCCTGGTGAGTGCTTGACTGTAGTAAGTTGTCATATAGTTGTGTTGTGTTGCATTTGACTGATTTTTCAAACTGGTTCCCTCTTATTTTTTAGAAACTCTTCGGCATCGAGATGGCAGAATTCAAGGTGCAGATCAAATGCATGTGGAATTCAGAAACAGGCGAGTTTGAAAACTGTGCGGGTGAAGAGGAGTCTATACAAGATAATGAAGAAGAGGAAGACGATGATGCTGAATGAAACATCTTCAAGGGCACGAGCTTGTACACATAGTTTTTAAATAACTTTTGCAAACCTTGAACAGCAGAGTGACATGCCGGTGAAATCTGAAATCTCTCTCCCTTCTTGTTTTTTCACCCCAAAACATGAACTTCTGTTCTTCACCTTGAGTTTTAGCTTTGGACTAAGTTGTTCTTCAGTAAACGCTGGTGACTGGAGTCAAAATGACCTTGTGATGTCTCACATAAAATCATGTTGATGCCACTTGTTTTGTCAGCATTTATCAACACAATGACAAAGTTTTGTATTGCATTTTGATTGTGGAAAAAGAAAAATATTTTTACTGTTAGTTTAATTAAGGCAGATTCCAGAAAAGGTTATTTTCTTTTGAAAAACTATCTTGTGTTGTCATTTTTACATTTATACAATAAGAATGAAGTGCTATTACACATTAATCTTACTAACATCCATTTGCTCCATTCATTTAAAAAAAAAAAAAGACACAGGCAACTATAGAAAACTGTCTTAAGTTGAGCTATTTTCTGCATAGACTTGGATGATATTTATTGGACTGTTGTGAAGATGTTGACCCTTCAGCGGAAGTAGTTGGGACACTCGTGGGCTACGAGATCCCAGGCCTCAGTAAAGGCGGTGACCACTCTTTCATCCAGTGGGCCTTCCTCTGTAGCGGCCAAGTTCTGCTTAAGTTGCTCCATACTTGTCATGCCAACGATGACTCCATCACCAAGATCACCCTGGAACAGAAGACAATCAAGTGGTCAAAGAAAACTGATGCAGTTAAATCGAAACATGGTCTTATAATTTTCAGCCACTATAAACACCAATGAAGCCCATGAATCAGAGTTAAAACACAACATCTGACCTGGCAATTCAGATGGTTACCCCCCAAAAAAAGGTATTAATGAAAAATATAAATGTAACTATCAGTTGCAGGCCTATTTCTGGTAAAATCTTGATGTATTTAGTACTGACAAAAATCTTAAAGACAAAATGCTGCATATTAAAACACTTTAAATCAGTTCAATTTCCCTTTTAGCTCACATATTCTCAGACTTAATTGAAATTCAACTGCTGGTTATCAACCTGAATAGGATGCCAGTGACAGGACGAATCCTTGTTCAGTTAATGCAAATAAAAAATACCAAATGTTATGAAGAGTTCCAATACCTCTCTTCTTAGAGAGTTCAAATTTGTATGTTGCAAAGTGTAATTTCATGATAATGACAAAACATGATCTACTGTCACTACAACATTCATGCGCAGTAGGTACCTTAAGTTGGGAGTGATGGTACATCCAGCGCATAGCAGCAGACGTCAGTGTAGGTTTATTTGAGCCGTACGCGGTCTCCAAGGCCTTAAGCACCAAATCTATTGCCTGAAAATGACTCTGCTTCCAGTATCTGACAGAGATGCAGGGGGACAGTCAAAATTACCTTTTCTGCTTGATCTGTGTTGACAAATACATGCAGGTGTGCAGGATTACCTCTCTCAAAAACATAAAACAGAAGGAGTTACTTATCTAAAAAATTTCAAAATCGGTTTGCTGTTCTTTCACCTGTCCCGGTATGCTGCAGCCCAGCTGTTACCAAAGAATCGTCCCTCTGGCTGAGAAGCGTCCTTGTCTTTGAAATGGTACTTTCCTGTCAGGAGACCACCTGCAGAGGAAAAGCAAAGAAAGGATTCAAGCTAAATTTACGTATGCAAATAAATGCATAAACACAGTAATAGCAACTAGTTTTACTAATAGTACTTGTGACAATAAATAGTAGTATGAGTATGAAGGTGCAAAGATTATTACAAAAATACAGATCATGATGTGAAGGTCCAAACTGATAAGGCAGACAATTGTTTGAGTAAGTCAGTAGATGAATAGATTTTGTTAATACAGTTCAAGAATAAGGAGTTTAATTGACTGTTTAGAGTTCAAAGCAAATAACTCATTTATTGCTATTAATTATTGTGACAGAAACAACCTTTCCATAGCCCCTTTGACTACAGCTTTTGGTTGCAGAGGCGCCTTTATGTCTTCCCTTGTGCTTTCAGCAGTAAATCCTTATGTCAGTATGTTTCTGATTAGTTCAGCATGGAAACATTAGCACTAAGCATCAAGTGCGGTTGTGCTGAAGGGAATTTCGAGTATATGAACTTCAACCAAAATTTAAAAAATGACTAGATGAGTAGTTAAAAGACTACAATTCATCATGAGGGGAGTATGGATTTTTACAAACCAAACTGTATTGTAATCCATCCATTGGTGGTTGAGACATTTTCCTCTTAAAACCAGATGTTAACCTTTATGATGTGCCTGAGTCATTCTTATACATCTTCTGAGAACAATTAGTACCATATTTTGTTATCAATCCATCTGGGAAGTGTTTAGATATTTGGTCATGAGACCTTAGTTTTTATTTAAACTCCATGGCAATCCATCCTATAATTGCTGATATATTTCAGTCCTAAATAAGGAGATAGGAAGAGCAACCAACTGAGAGACATTAACCTCCACGGAGCTTAGTTTTTAGCTATACACTTGTGCTGCATGATGTCACTTGACATGGCAAAGTTTAGCACGTACTCAGGACAATGAATAACATTTCACATCCACAGTAAGGGGCTCAATTATCACCGACTTCAAATGTTTCTCTTTGAAGAAAACAGCTAAAATGGTTGCACAGTGCACCAGAAAGTAGATAAGCAGCACCTGCAAGAGGATTGTATGCGTAGAATTTCATTCCATAGTATCTCAGACATGGCAGCAACTCTTTCTCAACCTGTCTTGTGGTGGCGTTGTACATCCCCTGTGAAAAGCATAAAGAGTCTCAGTTAAGGTGCGATCGAAGGTACAGTCTGCAAAAAAAAAAAAAAAAAAAAAAGTTCAAGAACATCTTAAGAGGCAATTTGACCCACTATTCTATAAGAATCTTATATGCTCTGTTTGACAAAAACTATTGTGATCCTGAATATGCAGCTGCACAAAAGTCTTATCAGCTCACTCTAACAAAAGCATTTAGTTTTCAAAAAATTCTAGCCAAGCCCAGCTAGGAGCATATTACCATGGGAACAACAGGCTTTCTAACACTTAACTCGTATGGGTGGATACAACTAAGATATATAATGACTGGCTAACTTAACTTGGAATGGAGATAAATGAATAAAGTTGTTTTGAAAAATGGCAGAGTACCTGATACACAGTGGGAACGATCCAGTTGTTGTGTCTGCAGATGCACACAATTTCAGCAACTTCCCATGATGCATAGTTTGACAGACCAAGCTCCTTAAATTTTCCCTGAGGATGAAAATTAAACATTAAGTCATATTTAAATTACATACTGTCAAGTAAGTAGATAGTATTTTAACATGATTGGTACAATAGCATTTGGTCCATTATATATACGCTGTGGACATATGTAATTGTCTTTTTGGTGTGAAAAATTCCAGCTACATATTTGAAGTTCTAACTTATAGAAATTTAGGATTCTGGTCTGTGTACCTCTTTGTGGAGTTCATTACAAACTCTTAGAGTATCTTGGATGGGGTTTTCATGGTCAGGGGCATGGAGGTAGAAAAGGTCCACACAGTCGGTCCGCAACCTCTGGAGGGAAGTTTCCAGCTGAGAGCGCACACTCTCTGGCCTCAGAGTCATCCCCTTCCAAGGGTTGGCTTTGGTAGCAATGCTTACTGGCAAACAATACAATGAAAGATCTAAAATGGTGATCACGAAAAAAACATGGCTTTCCTTAATGCATTAACACGAAGCTCAGCTTTTGAATGCAGGGCTTTTACTTGCAACGAGGCATTTGTGCGCTGGAGTATTGCTGCATCGCCTTATGTAAAACATCAGAGTTGAGAGGTTTTCAGCCCTTTTGTCATTGGGCTCGTGGCCATGCTTTTATTATTGACCTAGCAATGGACTGGAGATAAAAACTGTCTCAAGCTCCCACTGTTACATGTTAATCAGTCACGTTAATGTGTAATGTTGTGCATGGTCACTTCCCAAATAAAAAAAATGTCCCAAAACCCAAGAACTTTTATCAATGAAATGGTCAACAAAACAATGCTAAATGCTAGTAACTCTTAGCCGTTGGTTAAGGGGGGCTTGGGTCAATTTTTTTTACCCATAATTCCAAGCTTACCGAACCCCGAACCAGCAGGTGTCTCATCAACTGACAACTTGGTCAGTTACCTTTGGAAACCGAGCTAACGGTCAGAGCACGGAAGACAATAACGTCTTTGTAAAAGTTACAACGCGGACGGCGCTTCTCACTTTACGTTAGCTACCTGTTTTGGGGAGATTCATGCCCCCAATGACGGTCTCTGACATCCCGTCCACGTACATGAAGGCTGTGTCCAGCTGGTTGTGTCCCCTGGCCAGAAAAGCCTTCACCATTTCCAGACTCAAGTCAGCGTCGGCTCGCCCTCCGAACGCCATGGTCCCTAGCAAGGTAACCGGCTGTTTAGCTGGAGACGACGACATGTTTCGTTGGGATACAAACTTCGGCAGATGTGCTTGCACGATTTGGATATGACTCCGCTTGAGCACACAGAGTCCTCTTTTTACAATCCACTGCATGCTACAGTGCTGCAGCGAGAAAGCGGAGGGCAAAGTTCGTATTAAGTAGGGAGCGTCGTAAAGTTACTTAACCGGTTTAAAACGGAGCATGTGCTAATTTATCATTCGCTTTATAGGAGAGCTTCTTGGCTTCTTTGCTGAGCTGATATTGAACTGTCCAAAGTCCATTTTCTGTGACCACTTCCTGTTGATTTTGATGTCTAAAGTCTCTTCGTTGCATCACCAGGTGAAAACTTGTCATCATCGATGTAAAGCGTAGTTCCTTTATTCAACCACAAGGTGCCTGCAAATCACCATTTTTACGGAAGATGCTCATTGAGTTTCTGCTGCATCCAGCAATGTGTAGTTTAGATACAGCTTGTAGAAGATAAGTAAGATCAGTATTGTAATTGAAAAGATGTAAAAATAGTGTATACATTCAAAAGGATAGTTGCCTAACTGGATCCTAACTAAAGAACCATTCAATCCACCATGGGTCTGGGGACAAAAACCGACAAAAATAAACCTCTCCAGGAGTGATATAACGCACATTTCTTTTTTTGTTTTTTTGTTGGAATAATAACAGATAATTCAGTTGAAGTTTTTGAGAGAGAATGCATCATGTAACTATAATAGCAACTTAGTATTTAACTAAATTTTAAGTCAGAGCCTCTGTATAAGTCAAAGCCTTGAGATTAGATCTGTTTATATTGTGTTCTAATTGGGCATTTGACTAAAATGAATGAAATAATTTAACTTACACAAGATAAATTAACACATGGACAACTCTAGAGGCTCCTGAGGCTTTTGTGGTTAAAAGAAACACTTTTACATTTTGAACTTAAATTCATTGATTTGATAGTGCTCCTTGAAATAGATAGACAGTAACCCGAAAGGTCACTGGATGCAAGATATGATGATCGACCAGATGAAGTGAGTATTTCCTCTATTTTGCCATGTGCCAATAGGTTTTGTTAATTTAAAGTACTGTATTTTTTTAAATTAACATCAGTCAAGTACATTATCAACTGCATTGTTTAATCAAGTTACCTGGGCCTTTATATTATTCCTGAATTTTGTGAATTATTTTTATTATAATTTTATATTATCTATTTAATGATCATATTTAATAACAAGATGCTGTTTGGAATAATTGTACCAGAGACAGTGCGCAGCATTTTCTTGTTGGTTTTTGAGCAGTATCCACTGCTAAATGCATCTTGATGAGTACATGGAGCTGACAGGATATGTCAGACATAATGCACAGAAGGTAGGGGGTGAATATAGGCACCAAAAAGCAAAAGTCTTGCCCAGGGGCTTCTAAACAGATCAATGTGACTAGGACATACGCACACACGCACACACACACACATATGTTTTTATGCACAGAAATAAACAAATTAATTTGATTACATCACGTTTGTTGTTGCAGCTAACAATGACTCTTGTCTTGTTCTCTGCCTCCTCTTGGGCAACACATATCTCGGATGAGCTCTGACATGTCTGAGAGCCCATGATCTAATGAAAACAACATGTCGTACGACTGGTACCCTCGTTGCACGGACAGCGCGGTGACCCGGGACTCTTTAAGGTCATGAACACACATGCATGCAATGAAAGCTTTGTTTGGAGAGCAGCAGTAGTCAGTGCTGGCGGCTGACCCTTTGACCGCACCATCAGCTGTTTGCCCCGCAGAGTGACCACTAGCCGCTCCAGACCCCACCTCCCTCATCCCAAATCAATCCCAAACATCCTCTGCTGCTTCACAAGTGATAGTATGTCATCCAGTTTTCCTAGATATCCATGACTAACATGAATCGTTTCTGTCATCCCGCGAGCAAATGCTTCTGCGCTTTACATCATGATTCCGTACACGCAGATATTGCACAGCCTGGGCGCTAATTTCACCACGTGCTTTGTTTCCGTACAAAAATATATTGTTTGAAGGATCAAATATAAAAAAATCTTAACGGAGACATCATCATATAACACCCTTAATATTGCACGTATATTTGCTCAAGTCTTAACAAATACATTTCAATAAGGCTATAATTTCTGCATTTGTGTCAATATTGCCTGCGGCGACAGTCAGTTTTGTACCAAGTACGAAGAAAATTACTTAAAGTAAGACGCAAACACACCTAAACCAATTGAAAAGAAAAAGATGACGCGAAGTTTGAAACCTAGACCCGGGAAAACCCTTTGGTTTTTCAAGTTTCTGTCATACTTTGCCCACTGCAGGCTGTCTGGTGAGTATTTCAGAAGCCCTGAATAATAAACGGCACCCCTTTAACCCCCCTCCCAAACCCCTGCCATTACCAAGTCAATGGAGGGAGGCAGAAAGTGCTCAGCCTCCAACAGCCTCTGTCCTTCAGTCTAACATCTGCAGTGACGAAGCGAAGGTGCGCTGCACTTTTTGCGGTCAGTTTGTCAGACACCGGCTGAGAGCGGGATAAAACGGCACCTGTGATGGCTGCGACTTTTTTAAAAAGTATTGATCATTTCCACGCGGGAAATCCTTCACGCGCCTTTTAAGTTTTTCTCCGTTAATCGCTCGATTTTTTTTTCTTTTGATAATTTATTTGATACATTTTTTGGTAAGACTCCTGTTATACACTCATGAATGAGTGTGCGAGTAATTCAAATGTTTTGAAACTTTAACCCAAGAAGAAGAAACATGGATTGTGTTATTTTGTCTTTTTTGCTTTTATTTATTAAAGAGACGCTTGCATTACATTATGGCATCGCCAGCAATCTCCAGCCTTATATGTAAGTAACCTCTTGTCTGTGTTATTTACACGTTTGTGCTTTTTAAGCACACAGATTCTTTCGGGGTGATTTACAGTGCTTCACTTTTCTTCTCCCCGAAGATGTTTTCACAGCTATGAATTTCTTTTGAAGTTAGAGATAAGTACCGGTTCACCTGCACAAGCATAACTTTGTGTCAGAGGCAGAAGACGGAGGCTAGGGAAGTGTTTGGCTCTTGTTTCAGGGTATCACACAGAACCTGGATGCTGAAAGATTAATTTTGCTGTTCTCTCGTCATGCTCTTAGTTGGCTTTCAGTAGGAAGTATCTGTATAATTTAAGTGATCTATGTGGACTGTCTGTACTGCATTCCTGAGTCTGCCAGAGGCTGTTGTTTTAAGCCCCTTAAATTGGAGAGACACAATGATAAGAGATATTTTAAACCTAAAAAAAATAAACAAGGAGCTTGAATTATATGCAAGAGGATTATCTGCTGTTACCTGTTGCTAACAATAAGGTCTTTCATGTGGTTATGTGTACAGCTGGAGCTGATAGTGATTACTGTTGTTTATGAGATGAGCAGCTGGATGATGTCTTGAGATTCCTGTCGATCTCTATATGCCAAGAGCTGGAGAGTTACCAGAGGAGAAAATGTTTCATAGATCATGTTGCACTGTTTCGATGAGTCTCCCCTGCAATGGCAGGTCTGCTTGTTAACCCAGACACACTTTGTGTAAGAAAGACAGAACATCACCGTGAAAGACTTCACATATTTTACCTCAGGGTGAAAATGTTAACTGTTTTCAGTTTCTGCTGACACACAGTCTCATACTTGCAAGTGGAAACATGTATTTTCTACCATATGTCCAGTGAAAACACAATGATGTATCATGCTGTTTGTCAGGAAAATTGCGTCATGTTTTTGTTTGAGTAATTTATTCCGAAAATGTCGGGCAGAAATGTGGCAACTCGTCACAGGAGGAGTACATCATATGCTTTTGTTTCCCAGAAAACACATCACACGCTCACATTTAAAACATTGTTCTATACTGTCTGATTATAGTTTTTTGTCTTTGCTTTTAATATTTTGGACAGGGAGTTATATAATTCATCCCAGTCCTACAGTTTAAAAGACTCTCAGGTGATACATTGAACTACAGGTAGAATCATGTGGCTTCACAGCTCAGCATTCTGATAGGTGATTGAGGAATTCCCCTCAAGTATTTAAAAATACAAAACCAAGACATCATAAACAACCTTACACCTCAGCACAGGTAATGTCCTCACAGGCATTACATGGCTGATGACAAGAAAATTCCTTTTTCCAGCTCTGTCCATCTATCTTTGCTGCGACACTCCTTGCAACGCTCATAAATCGTTCTGCTGCCATCTGTACATCTGTAAACTGTACACTGCAGAACATTTTGACACCTTAAGTATTTTAACCACCTTTTTTTTTCCATTTCAGGCCCAATGTATGCGTGGAGAGGGAGGTGACGCTGGTCGCCCAGAGGCAGCCATGTGTGCAGGCCTTCACACGCATGGTTAAAGTGTGGAAGCAAGGCTGCGTGGGACAGTCATGGTGTATGGGATACGAGAGGAGGTGAGAAATAACACCTCATTTGTAGTTTTTCTCCTCTTCCCTCTCTGCAGTCATAAGCTCTGACTCTGTACTTATACAAACTCTCCCACCTTCACCTGTAGGGGATGTTGTGCTTTGCTGATATAGATCTGACTGGAGCAAAGCATTAATTAGTGGTTTTGTGTGTTCTCAATGACTCATGCGACCAAAAGAATTTATCAGAAAGGGCATGATCCTTTGTTTAACTCCACCTCCAAACAGGATGAGATCTCACTCCTTGATCTTCTCTGTCTCTCCCTCTTTTTCTTCCTTGCTCTCATTCTGTAATCACAGCTTTGTACCCTGCATATGGTTAAGTGCTAGGTGTAGCCCCACTTCATTGGGGGTTACCATCTATTTAACACACAGGCGTCTCCGTAGCCAACATTCCTCTGAAAGAGAGTCCTAATGCTAACATTTTAGCCCCTCTAAGAGTTAGTTTCAGGAGTTTCTCACTGTGCTGCTCACGCTTGTGTTCTCCATGTTTTTTTTTTTTTTTAAACCACCTTACAAAGTCAAAGATGGCTTTGAAGGTAGCCAAGGCCACAATTACTCGCTGTAAACAAAATGTGTTTCTACGATGCATAATGACTGTGGTGCAATGAAAGGGGTTCCAAAGTACAGGGACAGGCACCATTCTCTCAAGTTAGGTCTGCCAGTCTCACACTTTAAAATGACGCCTCTTTCAAAGTCTGGGAAAATGTTTGCTTAACACTAAACTGCATGTTACACAAAGGACTGGAAACCATTTGATTAGATTACATGTTTGTTTTCCCTAATCTGCTGGTATTAAACCACATGAAATAAATACTGTCAGATGTTCCCTATGTGTAAATATATATGTTTACACACGCATACACACACACACACACACACACACTCAACTGGTTTAAAACCAAAATTGTGCAAAACTTGTTCTAGCTCTTGTACCAATTTCTGCTTTTTTACTTTTGATTCATTACTGTTTCTATATCCCTAATTTTTTAACTTGATGTTTGTCCTGTTCACAGGACAGCCTACTACACTGCATACAGACAAGTGTACAGACAAGATTATCAGACTGTGTACAAGTGTTGCCCTGGATGGTCTCAACTTAATGGAGAGGCGGGTTGTCTGTATCGTAAGTATCCTCTAGCTTTACCATTTTTCTACTTTTTATCCCCTTACGAGAAAAGAAAAGTCACATTTATTTGGTGTTTGATGTTTTACTTTCAAGCAGATACTCTGCCTGGGTTTGTTTACCAAAAGGCAATATGTCTTTTCCTAACTCAGCGGGAGGAAGAGATGCTTCAAACATCACCTCACTTCTTGGCAAAGACCTCTGAATGAAGGGTTTTCAGGAAAAGGTCAAGAGGGTCAAGAGGTGCTCTGACCATACAGACGCCTCCGCAGATGTTATCAGTCAGTGCCATGTCCACAGTACATGTGTTGGTACAACAGCTCCACAAGGTTTAAATGTGGACGGTGGGGGAAAAATTCTCAAGTGTTGAAAGAGTTCAAGTGCTGACATTCGCTCTCATATTGGGTTTGCATGGTAGTATCTTGTTTCTACACTCAGCAAAGCAGCAATTAGAGTCCGGATAAGGGCATGGCTCTGCTGCTCCTGTTGTTTCAAATAAATAAACCTGTCCAGCAGTCAGTTTTTGCTTAGTCTATCATATATGTAAAAGATTCCCTCCTCTCAAAAATGTGCTTTTCTTATGTTTACGTCCCTTGAAATAACCTTATCAGTGCAAAGTTTGTTGCTCGAGAGGTATTTTTTACATTTCTCATTGGAGAGATATCAGTGCATCCCTAGGGAAGCTAGATTTGGTACGTCACTAATTTAAAAGCCTATTATAGGCAAAGACTCCGAGATCTCCGGTGAAGACCGGACTTACATTACAAAGCGTAAGAGTTTCACTAGTCATGAGGTCAGTGATTGATATTTTGAAAATTTCTCAATGAAGGTAAAAAAGTAGAAATGCATTAAAGTTATGTTATAGTTCCAAACGTCCACATTCCTTGTCTAGCTGTGGTCCCATGTTTAAATCATGGCTCTCATCTATAAAGACATGCTACTCTGCGTATTCAGAGGTGTTACATGGCAGTGCAGGTCAGAGGTCTGCATCATGGATATCAAAACGGACAAGGTCATCTAATGTTTATTCCAACTACTTGCAACCAAGGCCCCCAAAGCAATGGCCATCAGCTCACTGTGGAGAGACCACCTGCTGATTCACACAAAAAGAACAAGGAAAAACAAATATGAATCTGCCCTCTGTAATTCCAGGCCATGGATCCATGTATGGAAAAGTAGTTCTGTTGGTCACACTAGGGCAGCCAGCAGCTCATCTCCTTGTGGATAAGCTAAGCTTCACACCGCTGAGACCAAGAAGACTCCTTTGATGGGATTTTACAGTCAGTGATCCAGATCGCATAGCCTGCATACCATAGAAAGTCCCTTGGCAAAGCTGTCCTGTAAACATTTTGTCACCCTGGATGGGGAACTGACAAGAAAGTTCCACTTCCTTGCTCTAAGCTCCCCACCTGGAAACAACCGCTGTGCTTAATGGCCCTCTCACCACCAGTACAAGCCAGATACTCTCTAAGATAGCCCTCTGATGGGGAGTGTCTGTGATGGGGAACAGGAGAAGATCTCCTGGATGTGCCTGTCATCGGTGTCTTATTATGGCATTTATACTCTCTTCAAAGAGCTCTTTGTTTCGAAGGAAGAGATTACATTATTAAATTTTACAAAAAAGCATTATAATGTTTGATCTTCAATTAGTCTGGTTTGTTTTAAAAACACACATAAAGAGATGTCTTAAAAAGGCATTCCTCAAGACTACCCACTGTTGCCCCTCACTTAAGTATTGGGGGGGGGTTGTTTCTCTTTTTCGCGTGACAATGGCTGGTCTCTTCGACGTGAGGCTGGGCTTTTATCTCTGTAACCAAAGACGTGGCAGCGCTTTGAGATGGGACAAACTAATCACCCTTTTCTCTGAGCCATTGAACCAGGATAAAAGGAAGCTCACACCACAATCCTCCCTGTCCCACTCCTGCGCACTTTGCTATGCACTATCAGAGCTGTACCTCATTCAGCACAATGTAATCAGTGAAGCTATTTCAACAGCACCTACAACATCCAAAAGAGAAAAACCTGCTCTGCAAAATGTACAGCTTAAGCAAATCCTCTGGAATCCCCTTAAAGAAGGGGAGATCGCGAAGATGGGAATGCTTTGTGTTGTGATAGTGATTTAGTGTCTGGCACCTCTGAGGTTTCTGTCCCTTGTGTTGTCCCCTTACATGTGTGTGTGTTCCGCAATAAATGTCAGTTAATGGTAATTAGGCTAATAATTTATGGTTATTATGGGTGAAATTGAAGGTCTAGTCATGTTGTGGACACAGCCCACACAGTGGCTGTGAAGTGTTTGTAAGTTGGTCTGTCCTTCTCTTACCTCACCCGTGTTTCATCTGATTCTCTAAATCCACCCATTGTACAGATGTTGATTTCCTCTCACAGTCTTAGGGTGAATGGCCTCAGTATTTTTTCCTTTACAGCATTCTTTAGCATAATTATTCACATATTTGGAAGAAGAATCCACCGCAGCATGGCAAATGTCTGGTTATTATCACATTTTATTCCACTGTTTTGACCTCCTTCCTCTTGTTTTCCATATCTTTGTGTTTTAGGTTACCGTAAACTCATTTGGAAGTTTTTATGAATTTTCCACTGACACATTAGATTAAGTTAGCGTTCTGTGCAGTTTGCAAATACATGAGATTTGAAGGTTTTATTTCCAGGTCCTGATGTTTTTCAGCATTTTTGCACAAAGAATGCCTAAATTGCAGAGTCAAACTTCTTGTCTTTGTTGGTTTTTTCTGTATGCAAATATGCTCTTCTGCAAAAATCCAATTTGGACTAAAGCTAAAAGTTAATTTCATTACAGATTACTTTAAAAATTACTTTCTTGATTACACACCAAGTCAGTGAAAGTCCATCACAGAGTCTAAGGTGACATTTCTCTATGACTTGTATTATTGGATTATCTGTCCTTAAACCAAAGATAGTTAACAGAGAAATGCAGAAACTCTTTACATTGGAGAGGCTAACAGGAGAGAAGGATTGATATTAAATGATTAATTTTCTTTTCTATTTCCACTCTATTTATTTGACTTGGAAGTGTAACTATATGGTTTTTACAATATATATCTAAAGCATTCCTGTCCACTAAAAGTTAACTTTTGTGTGTTCTGTAAAGGCTTCAATTTGGCTCGATGACTATCTGATTCCTCTGAAGGTGAAGAGCTCTTGACTCTGTGGTGGCGACTTCCTCCACTCGAAGCATTTGGAGGACCACTCAATCAAGCAGTTAAACCTTTTACCTTAGCATGTAGCCACTGCCTGAGTGAGGATGGACAGGGTTAGTCGTGAGTGGAAACGAGCAGTTATGTTGATTGACAACAACAATAAGCTTTGTGACAGGGGCTGAGGAGCAGGGACAATGGCTCCTCCAGTTTGTCGTCCTCGTTAACTGCTGAATAGGAACTGGCCCCCTTTTGTGGTGGGGAGCAGACTGGCGAAGGTAGCAATGTGTGAAAAAGGCCCAGTGGTCAGAAAAGAGGAAATGGTCTTCTGTCTATCCATGGGTGGTCTGTGTGTGTATGTGTGTTTCTGTATGTGTTTGTGTGTCCTGGAACACAGCGAACACAATGCCAGTGGTCATGGGGACTGCATCATGCATAGCTGAACACAAATAGACATGGATCCAGATGCATGCAGAGAAAAAAGACAGAAAATCAAGCATCTGAGACAAAACATGGTGTGCCTAAACAGTGGTGTAATTTAGATTGTTTGGTCAATTGCAATACTGCCTCCGGCTATAATGATGTAATTTTTTTGTATTTTTGATTGAAATATTAGGCTGTTAGCACAAAACAGTCTTGACAACTTGAGGTCTGCTTGATTAAGTCTGAACAAATGAATATCAGAATCCTCAGACATAATGCACAAGGGTTGATTGATAAGTTCATGGCCTAAGATAACCTAACACAGTGTTAATTTTTAACACAGCCTCCTCTGACATTCACATACACAGTCTTGTAGTAAGAGTACTTTAAGCCCATCTTTGTATAAGTTGGCATCTTAGACCTCCGGAAAGAGAACCTCAGCAGCAGTGATATCTTGTTTAAAATGGCAAGCACTGAGCCCCTTCATCTTCAGAAAGAGGTAGTAGTCTTAAGTTGCCAAGTCAGATGAATACGGTGGGTGTTTTATAGCACCTCCAATAGACCCAAAACAATCACATGACATTGCTGTCGAGTGACAGATAATGATGTGTTGCAGGGTATTGAATGGGCCTTTGTAGAAGTTGATCGGTTTAGCCAGCAAAGTATGAAAAATAAATATGAATTTAGGCTTGTTTTTCAAATTAGTGCTCTAAAATACTGTAGAACTGCTGCACACGTGTTTCCTGTTTTGTCTGGGTGACATACTTGTTGTTATCTTGTCTAATCGTCCGTTGCATTAGAGTGGAGAAAAAAGCAGTGGACCAAACACTCACAATGTAACATTAGATTAAGTGTTTTTGGTTGTGTTTGGTCTTTGTTGTGTGACAAAATGTCAATATTTATCCACTCGTTTGAAAATATATTTCACTTACAGGAATTTGCACAATACTACAGTTAGTTGGTACAACTAATGTCCCAGATATTCTAATTGTATACTAAGGCATTTTTCTGCTAAGCATTATAGTTCCTGCTTTGTCAAACTGACCTAGTGTCTAGTTCAAATGGTTTTTTAAAGTCTTTCAAAGAAATCTGTCAGAGATAATCGGACATAGTTTGACCTGTTTTTCAAAGGAATTCTTTGAAATGACACATTCCTGTGCATAGCAAAACATGATTTGTTGCCTCAAAGTACAGTGCTTGGCTGCATACGTACCAATTATGGCACCTAACAGAGCCCAGAGCGCAGGCCTTTGTGTCTGTGAATTGCCCTAAATGTGGTGTCCCTCTGGGTCGCTCTCTGGGGGTCAAACAGATTGACGGAGCCTAAACAAACACGGTGCTGCTGCTATGTCAATGTGGTCATCCTCTGTCAGGGTAACACCTGCTCATTGGTTTTCAGTTTCTCGGCGCGAGGCGCTGACCCCTGCTCTGTCTGTCTCATTTTTTGTGGAAGCTGCTAATCCTCTAAGAGAAGGTGTCTTTGTAACAGAGTGGAGGCATTCACTGCAACAGATGAGAGTGAGTTTTATGCCACGCTGCATGCCACATTAGGAATTATTTCAGGGAAGATTAAGCAGTGTAAGGGGCTCAGGATGGGGCCGACCCAAAAATGCCCTGGTTAGCTGCCAACAGTCCTGTCTGTCTCACATCTCAGAAGGGGGAATGTACATTCCCCCCGTTGTTGCTTGGCTGTGCTACACTGAAGTGACTCTGAGAGACCTGTGACCTTTCACGTTGTTGCTGGTTATTTAGTTAATTTAAAACATTTTAGCCACAATTTAGGAATGTCTCATTAATTTGATCTCTCACAGCTGCTGGTAACATAATTGCACCATAATTGGATGTATTGGAAACAGCGCAATTAAATCTGACTGCTGAGTAATGCATTTTTCCTGCTTGTCTGTCGTCTGTAGCTGTCACCACATCAAAATACCCTCACATTAGATAATCACAGAGGTGAGGAAGGCTATGTTACTGTATGTCTCACTACTACAGTGTATCATAGCTTCTGTAGCCACACTGTCCCGAGGAACTGGAAGTCATCATGGAAACATTAGCAGTGGTGACATGGTCTTCCTGTTGGAGGATGATTTCAGCTGCTTCACAAATTGGGCAAAATTTTAGTCTATTGAGCAAAAGAACGTGCGTGTGTGTATGAGTCTGTCTGCATTAGTTCGGTGAAGCTATGATGTTTGCTAGTGTCTTTAGAAGCAACAAAAGAGGGATTTGTTGTTGTCTGTGTTTGTTTGTGTAGTCCAGTGAGTGTTTTGTGTGGGTTATTTGTTAACTCCCTGGATTGGAGTCAAAGTGTTGAGCAGGTGTCTGAGAATGGGAGGACGTAACAGGTG
>JAQNCA010000014.1:10327406-10337999 GCA_029783725.1 Acanthurus tractus
AGCTTATCACAGGAAGTCACACAATACAGCAGAGGAATGTAAACCCAGAGCTTTGCTGCAGCTGAACATGCAGAAACGCAATTGAGAGTTTTAGTAACTTTTTGGTGTTTCTAATTCTTCACCTGATTGCTTTGGAACAGAGCGTCTCCTTCAGGGAATTACGCATTTTTACCCATTTTACAAATGTTTTTGTTTATATTTCGCTTACGAGAAAACATAACAGATTTAAGCAATTTAGCAACCTATTCTGAGATTTGTTATTCTTATAGAACAAGGAACAGAAACTCCACCTTCATACATACATGAGAGGGACCAAATATTAAAATACGCCTACATATTTAACATACAGACATGAGCATGCATGTCTATTGCTTTAACTGATGATTCAAAAGAAAGTCTCACAGTCTAAAATCATTAATAGTGAAAGTAATAATTGCTGCAGTCCTGTATGTCTCTGAGATTTATATTCAGACAGGATGCTTGCATTAGACAGTGCAGATAATGTTTTATAGATAATATTTCAGTAAACATTCAGTGTGAGTTGAGGAGTTTTGGGGATCTATTTGTAGAATATGGCATAAATGAAATATAATTTTCATAAGAGTGTTTTCATAAGTGAATAATAACCTAAAAGCAAGAATCATTCTGTTTTATTACCTCAGAATTTGCCTTACATCTTATATCTGTATTTACAGAGGAAGCACTGCAACATGGTGCAGTCTGCCGTGTTGCAATGCCATGTTTCTATAGTAGCCTGCACAGGACAAACCGCACACTGGCTCTAAAGAAGACCTGTTGCATTTTTCACAATTTAACCTTAGTTTTTCTGACACACTTGCAAGGTGATGTTAAACAAAAATAATTTTAATCACTTGCTATCTGCAGGCACTATCTTTACACCCATGTTGGTTGTCCTAATGTCCTCATGTTTGTTTACCATTTGCCAAGAAAACTCTTGTGCCAAATATATTGTTCATCTCAAACATCTACCACACGGTGATTCTCCCATCATGGGTTTGACCCTGAACTCTGGCCTCTGACACTGACCTGAGGCAGAAGTTGGGCTGCGGACACAGTACTTTGTTTCAGGCATTTCATCTCTTTTTGTAAAAAACGTGTCTACAATCCCCCCAGAGGCTCAGGTCAGGGAGAAGAAATCTGGTGATGTGATGTTCATGGTGGGGGGTTGATTTTTTTTTTTATATTTAATATTTTTTTAAATATTTAAAATATTTTGTATAAAATATTATTTTTTAAGAAGGCTACAGCTTTTGTTCCACTACTTTTTATGTGTCTTGGTGCCGGATTGATGGGTGGGTGAGAGGTATGTGAAATGAAATGCCCCCTGGAGTCAGGTGAGGGTGCAGCTTTGCTGCAACTCATTGACTCACTTATGTCTCCAGAGGTCATTGAGTTTAACATGCAGGGAAAATACTTTAATGGCTAGGAATGTTTCTCTTTTGAAATGAGCTTAGACTAGTACAAACAGTAATGTAGCATAGAGGTAAAGTGATGAGAAGAGAGTTTTTCCATCTGGTCCATCCGTCTTTCGATTTTTGGCTGAGTTAGTAACTAGTTATTGGTTTCCAATATGGTCCCCATTGTGAAAGAACATCAACAATGTCATTGAAAACAGTGAAATTACACGATACAAAATACACAATACAAACATTCTAATAGTACAACAAAGGCACAGTCCCATATTAGAGAGATTAAAGCCTGAGCATGTTTTCTTTCTGGAGTTTCATCTGCCCTCTACACATGACTTTGCCTGAACTTAATACCTAATCGGAGAAAAATTCCCTCCTTTCTGAAAATATTCGACTTCCTTATTGGCTATGGACATTGCCACTGCTGCCTTACATTAGTCTCCTTCTGACCTGCAACAGCTCGACAATCCTACTTGCTTGTTGGGCAGAAAGAGTTGGAGAATGCTGAGTGTGACACTGACCCTGAGTAGACCCCTGCTCTAGCTATCACACAGGTGTGTGGCTGCAGGGCAGGGTGGGTAGACGTCCTCACACGCGCTCGTCACAACACAAACACACTCATGTTGCAGATTTGAACCCAGGATTCTTCAGGGTCTTTAATGCTGCCCTCCACTTCAGGTCGCATTCTGCTTGGTAACCATCACTTGTCTGCTTTAGTCTGGTTGACTTCTGCGTATTTTCTTTAAACATGCTGCTCTTACACAACTTATTTTGCGAGTTTAATGAACTGTATTTAAAAGCAGATGCTCTTTCTCCCCCCTCATGACCCAGACTCATTTAACTCTATTTAAATCAATTAAAAGTTCTTGTGATGCTGTGCACAAATGTGATGTTGTGAGCATCCTGAATTAAACATTAGCTGCAATTAATCCAGTCTCACTAAGAAGGATTGGAATAATAACAAATTGAATAAGAAGTATATTTCATTGCTTAATAAAATGTAAACTTAATAGTAAAGGTAGCCTTTCATTACACATTTTATGCTGTTTAAGTTTAATGGCAGTTTTTAAAGACTTGGCAATAGAAATAGTGCTGTGTTGTTAGTGTGACCATTTCCAGATGTTGTAAAATGAGAGAGAAATCATTTAATTGGCTGGTAAAACACAGGCATTGCAATGTACCGAAGGGGGAAAGTGGTCTATAAAGCAATTTTCTTTGCAGTCACACTCTTCCTCCGTACTCCGTACAGTAACTCTCTGCTTTTATGGACATGGAGAGAGTTTACAAGATGACTTGTGCCAAGTGAGTGCTCCTTCTAATTTGCTCCATAACGTTCAGGTTTCAGGCCAAGATTCCTTCTGCTGGCATGACAAATAAACCAGTCTAAGTCAGTCAAGTCTAAAACTGCTCTGTGAGTCTAATCTCGCCTGACAAACCCCCGTATGAACAAAATTTAAAAATAATGCAGGCAATGTGGTGCCGTGCCCTAAAACTGCTGTGTAAAACCAAACAAACGGTAACACATTTCTCTTGTCATTTTTTCAGTTATGTTATCTCCTCATTGCACCGAAGCTCTGCAGCTCAAATTATGGTATATGGTGAACTGTCAGCACCTGCATCTGACCTGAGTCATTATGTGTAGTTTGGAAACTAGAGGGAAAGATTTAATCTGGTTTAGTCGACGACAGCTTTGGCAGGATGTTTTAGCTGATGGAAATGAAATGGAAAAACTGTGACTTCTTGTGGAAGCGTTTTGGAGGTTCTGCATCAGTGATTGATGCCTTGTTCAGGTTCATGTTGGAGAAAGCTTAAATGTTAGAGGCGATTTGGACAACATGTCACTGCTGCATATTTACTTTAGTCCTGTTCACTTTAATACACCATATATTTTCATCCCATTTTGGATGCATCAAGTATTTTTTCTGTTTCATTTTCCCTTAAATTGATGCTAAGGAGGCAAGTTAGATGATGGAAATGGTGCACAGTGTTTTCTCACAGCAATTCCCATAAATTTCCAGGCATTTTAGGCACTTTCTATAATTTCAAATGCTAGATCCAAATTTATTCATGGAAAAATTTCTAACTCAACAGGACTGACATGAAAAGGAAGACACATTTTTTTCTTAATCTTCGCTGCTCAGAAAAAAAAAAGTTCCATGCTGTTTTCACCAAAACACTTTTAAACATGTTTGACTGATTTACCACAACAGTTCTTTGTTCTTAGTAGTTTCTGCTTTTGGTTGTGGTTTTAATGACTACAGGATTAACTTTTTCCTTACTTTCTTTCCCCTGTCAGATGTGAATGAATGTGAGGAGACCAATGGAGGCTGTGAGGCTCTCTGCTGTAACACCATTGGAAGTTTCTACTGCAGGTGTCCTCCTGGACAAAAACTGAATGAAGATGGCAAAACCTGCCAAGGTGAGTCATCCTCTCTATTTGTTTTGCTGTTGTATAAAGCTGGTTGTCAAATTTATATCAATATCAGGAAATGGTAACACAGTTTGGGGTTGTCATTAAATGTTAAAATTCTTGCACATGTTGAGTTAAGAAAAAAAACTTCATCCACTCAGCTCTTCTGTCCTCTGAGGCGCTGATGCTGTGATATGTGTCTTTTTAAGTGATTTAATCTGCAGATTAGTAAATGTCTACTAAGTTACATGAAATGAGCATGTAGACCACCCCATTCACCAACCGGCCTGAAGGGTTCATACCCTGTGCTTTGTGGGTATGGGTACATGCCTTCTTTTCACTCAGCATCCATCACACTGAGGAACATTTTTGACTTTTATTCGGTTTTATTGTTTGTTCGTTTGTTACTTGGAACATGTTTACCTTGAAATTGATGCAATTCTTTTTTTCATTTCATTTTTATTTGGCGCAATGAACGTAGATTCTGCAACAACAAATAAATATCAAAACCAGACCGTTTAACTCAAGTGAACCTCAAGACCAGATCTTTTCAAGTAGATTATGGAATGATTTCATGAGTCAGACTGTCTGTTGGAGAAAGTGCTGCTACCAGTCCGTCGTGAGACCCAGCATCTGTGAACCACAGCTCATCAAACTGAGCTCCTTCCCAATATTTTCTCATGAGATTTCTTTTTGCTTCATCATAGTTTGATGTCGCTGATTAGGAAATTTCTGTGAGCGGTTGGTCTAATCAGAATAATGATTCCTCTGTGCAGTAGCCAAACCTAAAGGTTGGATTGCCCTGCAGTATGACCATCTGCTGGAGGAACCAGTGAAATATCTGATCCAGGTCACGGTTATTTGGAGAACTGATGGGAACGTTGTCACAGCTGCCTTTTATAGTTCTCTCCCCGCTGCTACTGGTGTATACTGAAGGAAAACAGCAATCCCCAGCATTAATGCCTTAATTGCTGTAATTGGCAGTAGTATTAACAGGGGTAAAAGAAGTTTGATAGATGTTATGGATGTTTATGGTAGCGCTGCATGTGTGGCGCTGTGTCTGCAGAAAGTGATCCTCTTTTCTCCTGCATGACAGCCTGTGGGTGGGAGGGCTGTGGAGTCAAAGCCCGCATGAGTCCACATGAGAGACAATATCCATTTACAAAGCTGTGAAGAATGAATGGTTCTAGCTGGATCAAATACAACCTCACTAATTCTTTTGGGGGACATGGTATACTTTTTTTGTAAATATAAGACATCTGCTGCTGGATGTTAATATGCCAGTACTGCTGGCATGGACAAGAAAAGAACAAATGCATCTTTTGTTCAAAAAAATTCTGAATTTAAAAGTAATTCCCTTGTGGATAGGTCCATATATTTATGTCAGTTTCAATGTTGTTTATGCATTTATTAATTATTATTTTGAATAAGCTGCATGAACCAATATGGCACTGATGAAAGTAGAAGAGTTCAGCTGTAGCTGCTGTCATGCAGAGCCCTGCGCAGTGCAGCAGTGTCAACATTTCAGCCGTCATGCCCAATGAACTTGACTGCTCAGACCAATGCGAGCATGAAGGTTGGAGTAATGGTCCGTCAGTGTTTGGCACTTGTCTTAATAGTGAGCTTAAGGAGTGTGTGAGCAGCATCTTCCAAAATCAACAGGTATTCAATGCTCTTGTTAACTCTAAGAGGGACATTTACCATGAAGAATTTCTTTTGAAAAGCATCCTGTAGGTACTGGGTTCACTCGTGGACTTTTCTGGCATTTTATTCACATTGATTCACTCTGGCAAAGCATCTCACTGTCATGGCTCTGAGCCTATCATCTGTCTTCCATTTCTATGTGGTCTGCTGCTTTCCCCCTCACCTGGCTGGCATGATTGTCCACATGAATCCTAGATCTGCACAAATGCGCATTTTTGTGCAATGATTGCAGAGTTGCCAGTGTGTTTGTGTGTGGTGTCACAAGAACGATCGGTATCAGTTTCTGCTGGTCTGTCTCAGTTTGAGTACTTCTCAGATGCTTGTGGCCTGATGTAATGACCCTGTAGGTATTCTGTGTGTGACAGAAGCTTTAAGGGTGCAATAGTAAAACCAATAGTCTTAAAAAATGAAGCTCATATTAATTGCATTCTGCAGAGGTCTGCAAGGGCCAATTCTGCATGATTCAGGGAAGTGATGCTGACTATGAACAAGCTTTACTCTTTATAAGCTCTATAAATTGCTGCCGTGGCCCTGCTGGTGTGTTTGCAGACTGGTGAGCTGGCAACAGATGAGAGAGCCCAGTGCTTAACTCCTGATTGGACAATTTCACAGCAAGGCTCATTCCTTCTCAGATGTTTGGATGAAAAACATCGATTTTGACTTCTGGCACTCATAAAATTTGGCTTTTGCTTAGATGGCAGAGTAATTTACACATGTCAGCATCAAAAGAAAAATATAGTCGTCACATCCTTTGTCAGTACGCATTCTTTGTTTTCTCAAACACCTGAGTGATGTGCACCCATGAATCTCAGTTCATTTAAATAATATTCTTGTACAGAAAGTGAAATATTGTAAGCAAGTAATAAACGATTGATAGAAAGACATCAATCATTTTTTAAAATAAATTTTTAGTAGTTCATGCTGTGCTGGATTCATCTTTTAGTGTGAGAGAGAGTTAAAGTTGAGGATGAGAGGGAAGTGTAGAAGAAAAGGGGTGGGGGGTGGAGTAGGAGGATCTTTAATGCAAAGAGAGACGGAGATGGAGAGAAAAATCAGGAGGTGGAGGGAATAAGAAGTAGTTACCATGTTACACCAGACAAGGATTCAGCACCTCAAAGACTCATTCATTTATTTCTTTACAGTTTGAGTGCTTAGAAATAAGTTTTAGATTGTTTGATTTTCTTCACAGAAGATTTTTTTCTGACATTTTAAAAGGCATTTTGTTTCACTTTTGGCCATGGCCTCATCATCAGGATGTTGGATTCTCTTTTTTGTGTTAATCGAAGCGATGACATGTCTGACCGCTGCTGCAAACTATCCCTACAGTTACTATAGACGAATTTGTTACAGGCCACACTGTTACCATGGATACCATGGCCACAACATTGGCTATCTGGCGGCAGGTAAGAGATCATTTTTTAATTTCAGATGAGGTTTGGTAGCTTTAGGGCTTCCACTCTGGGCCCATCCTCAAGGGGTTTGTACGTATATTTTTTTAACCCTTGAACATCAGTGCAATATTACCATTTTAGTTAAGAATAAATGTATTGAACTCTTTCCAAAAAAATGGGAAGCCATAGAATAGTTTTTTTTTTTTTTTGGAAAGATAAGTATGTTTTTAGTAAAATTTCACAAAACTATTTTCTGGTTGCACATATCTTCATCATTTTTATATACAGCAGGACTCAATGGTTAAGTAGGGAGATGTTTACAGTAGGCAGAGTATTTGTTTGTGCCGCTCTTTAGCCAGACTGTCTCTCACTCCCTCTCATAATGTGTCCGCTGTGTGCGCTGTCTGGCACTGTCAGATAACTCTGCCTCTGATCAGAGTAAGGGAGGATGACTTTTATCAACATAGATTAGAGCACATAAAAAACATGATCTATGAATCATGACAGACACTCTGTAATGCTAACACAAACGCGGCCAGACCCCAGATTCACTCCCTACGCATTATGTCAGTATTATTATGACTGAATACTTCTTGTCATGTTTGGCAGGACTGCAGCGCTCGGGGATATATGCACAAGATGAAACTTGTTTTACATTTATTACCTTGATGCTGATAGTCAATCTGCTCAGCTGTGTTACATAGATGTTGAAGATAAATCAAGTGTTTTCGGAAATGATTTATCTTGTACCCACAATAAACAAATCACCTTTTCAGAAACGTACCAAAATAGTTTTTCCACGAAGGCGACACGGTGCTGTAGGTAGCTGCAGGCAGAGAATTAATGTGCTTTCTGTAAAAGCCAGTGACTGCTGGGGCTTTGGCTGCGGGCTCGGGGGGATCATGTTCTGGAGGCTGGAGGGGATTCACTTACTGTGCGATGCAGAGGAACAGCAGCTCCACAGCGCTGGACCCATTTCACAAAAAAAAAACAAACCCCAAACCAAAGGACGCATGCAGCAGGGATGGAAAAATGAAAGGACGACTCCTGCCAGCTTTCCTGGACGAAGTGGAGATGAATTTTGGCAGCAGAGAAGCAAAGAAAAGGAAAGCTTAGAAGCTCATTTCTGCCCCAAACACTACATCTGAAGATGTTGTGGGATATCATCGAGAGTAGATGGGTTCAACCGCAGGAAAGTTCTATAATTTAGCTGTCTTGGGCAGGTTTTACTGGAAACATTAATCTAGTAAAATTCTGTCCCTTTATGCTCATACACTGCGTTTTTGTTCTTGTAATCAGTGTTTCATGTATCAAATTAACCACTAAAAAGTAATAATTTACAACACTGAGCTGCTTCCATTTTCTGTTACATCAGAATGATGTGTTTTGGGTCTTGTAAAGAACTGATTTATGGGTACATTGCAGGTCATCTACTGTTTGTGTGTACTTGTGTGTACTGTGGTAACATGAGGACAGTGATGTGGTGGAATGTAACATGCACCATGAGGCTCAGATGCAGATTTACCAAGTTCCTTTCTGCTTTTAAACCGCAGTGCATGACAGGCACTATTGAGACCAAATTCTTTGTCTCGACACTAAACAGACGCAGTTAGCAGCTAGCTAGTGAATATAATTAAGCATTTAGTGACTAAAGAAATATATAATAATCTGGGGGAGACCAAAACAGAGCTAGAGGAGGAGTGTTCATGGACTACAATGTGTATTGTTTGTCCACGATAAAATGTCCAAAATGTAAAGTTTTACCTAAAAAAAAAAAAGTAAAATAGCTCTACATACGACAAGAAATACAGCAGAAAATTACAAAACAACAAAATAAAAACAATCTAAAAGGTTCCTAAACAGCAATATTTAGAAATAACTTTACATGTTTACTTATCATAGGTATAAGCAGTAAAATATTTTGCAATATAAGATATGCAGCACAGTAGAAGCATGACACTATCCATGTAGCCGTCAGCGCTTTGTCTTCCACTGCTGTACAATCTTACATTGGGTTAAAGGCTGAAAGACATAAACAGATAACATATCACACTCATATTTAAGTATATGGGAACATTTAGTTTTCCAGTTTCCCCTAAACAGCATGTCCTCGGGCTGTGAGAGAATACGACACTGAGAGGCGAGATTTCAGGCTGCTGTATAGATTTGTTTATGTGCAAATTATTCTTTCCACTAAGGGTACAAGACTACCTGTTTATTTTTTCAGGGTGGGGATTTACATCATGAAGAAAGTAAAGAAGTTATTAATGGGGTTTATTTTTACTGAACTGTTTAATGCATTGTGTATAATAAAGTGGCTGAGACAAAATGTGTGGTCTGTTGATAATGTGACAGACCATGTTTTAGCATGTTTTATCCAACAACAAAAATAAATAAATAGAGAATACAAAGAAAAAGTCAAATTATCCTTCAGTGAATAATATTTCTCATCAAGTTTATGAAAACCAGCTTCTTCTCACTGAAGTTCCTCTAAATTCTTGAAATAGTTTCTTGCTGAAAATAGCTGCCTGGAGTCAGGACTGCACTGAACAACACATTTCTCAACCAGACATTTAGCTTGGCACTGACTAATAGTCTTTTATGATGTGCTAGCCGTTTTTACAGACCTTTTGCAGCAGCCAAAAGACATTCACACTCACCTTTTTAATCTGTCACGTCACTCGTTTCCCTCAGCAACATTTCCAGTAAACTTCACTGTGCTAATTTTAGTATTGTCGAAGCAAACAGGTAACTTGTCGCTGGCCTGGAGGTGAGGAGGGTTCCACTTCACGTCCTAATTTCCCTGATGATGATGATAATGGCGACAGACGGGCTCTTAGCAGAGGTTCAAACAGAGCCGGGCTTTATAAATCAGCTCAGATCTCACAGGGGGTCTGCTGTGGAACTCAGAAAACAATTTATTAGTCTTTGACCCCTTAAATAAGAAATGTTTAGGAACACAGCTGGTTTCATGTGAAAACTGGTGACACATCGAGCCCATCATGTTTCACTCGGCACCACTTTCTCAGACGAAGATCCCCCTTCTTATACTTGTTTATAATCTCAATGCTCGGCTGAGAGGAATGTGTATGTTTTGCATCCTCTGATTTAAGTTTCCATGTGCTTGCTGCACCCAAGGGATGTCAACAAGAAGCAGAGGAATTTAAATTTGGTTTTAAATGTTCAGTAGTTGTTACCACATGGGGGATATGCTTGTTTGAGCTGCAGTGCACTTGTGGAATACTTTCCCTACTCATCCATCATCTCCTTTCTTCATCTTTATCCTAAAACCTGCGTTAAATTCCTCTCTCAGCTTGGCAGCTCATCTGGGCTTTATTCTCGTGACCATTCCCCCCCCCCCCCATAATGAGAGGATTTAGTCAAATTGCACTCATTTCTCTCCTGTGTCTCTCCTTCTGACTGCTTCTGTCTGTCTTTTTTCTCCCTCTTTCCTTGCAGATATTGATGAGTGCCAGGTCCATAATGGAGGCTGCCAGCACAGATGTGTTAACACCAGAAGCTCCTACTACTGTGAATGCCACCCGGGCTCTCGCTTGCATGTGGATGGCCGCACCTGCCTTGGTAAGAAATATGACAGCTTTGTGGTGGTGCTTACATCGTTCAAGATGGAAAAATGGTGATAAGTTTGCACACTGAA
>JAQNCA010000014.1:10347243-10358423 GCA_029783725.1 Acanthurus tractus
TCCTGTAAATATACTCAGAAAACCCTAAGAAAATCACTGTACCCCTGAATTAAATGATAAGAGGCTGACTTTGATTTCTCTGCATTAAACTCTCAGTGCTATCCTTTCTTTAGAATGTAATCCGGGAACTTATGGAGCCGGCTGTGAGAAGAAATGTGTCTGTCCACCAGGAGTGTCATGTGATCATGTGACTGGAGAGTGCCAACGAAAATGTCCTCCTGGTCGTCATGGGGAGGATTGTGATCAGGGTAGGTGACCCTCAAACTTTCCTCGCCTTTAAAGACTCTTTTGTCTCCAACTTTTATCCTTCTATGTTAAAACCAATCTCTCCTGTGTTTCCATGTCAGACTGTCCAGAGGGAAGGTTTGGACCAGGCTGCATTCATCCTTGTAACTGCACAGGCGCCCCATGTGACCAAGTAACGGGGCAATGCAAGTGTTCAGCAGGGACATTAGGAAGGCACTGTGAGAGCTGTGAGTGCAGTGAATGGTTTTTAACAGCTAAATGCAAAAAAACCCCCCACAATGTTACTTGATAATGATAAAATTGTCAATATCATGTTTTTAACAGTGTGTCCGGAGGGTTTCTGGGGTCCAGGCTGCTCAGAAACCTGCCCAGTATGTGAGAACGGAGGTGTGTGTGATAAACACAACGGGTCGTGTAGCTGTGCTCCAGGGTTCATGGGCAGACTCTGCCAGAACTGTGAGTATCAGCAGAGTGCATGTTGTGGGTCTCATTGCACGGTGCATAAAACAGTCAACCAGCTGAGGAAGATGGCAGCACTGTGGAATATTGTAAAATGCTCAGTGGTGCAGTTTGGACAAATCATAAAGAAAAGCACTTTAGCAGATTTAGAAGTAGGGTTTCTCTGCCCTAAAAAACCACCTCAGATGTATTTCCAGTGGGAAGAACAAATATAAATCAAAAAACCAAACCAGTTATGGGAACTTTCATGCAATCTGTGGATCTGGTTATGGTGGATTTATTCCTGATGTTTTAGAGATGTTTTTTTTCCCTTGTGCAGCATGCCCGAGTGGACGTTTCGGCCAAGGATGCCAAATGAAGTGTGTGTGCGAGAACAATGCTCACTGTGACCCAGTGAGTGGGCGGTGTACATGCGCTCCAGGCTGGACTGGACACAACTGCCGCAAAGGTACCAGAGCTGGAAAACATTCATTGTCCCTGCAGGCAGAACCTAACATCAGCTACTGACGCTGAAGGGAATTATGTAACAACACTGATCCTATTTACAATGTAAGATGTTCCTGATTCTTTCGGCCTCCTGAATGTGATGTTTCTGTTGCAGCCTGTGATGCAGGACACTGGGGGACAGACTGTGCAGAAAAATGCAACTGTAGGAACGGAGACGGCAGCTGTGATGCTGTGACGGGCCAGTGCAACTGTGAGGCTGGTTACACTGGGACACACTGCCATCAGAGTATGTAGTTATGTGTTTGTGGTTCAGCAGCTACTACACGCATAATTAGTTCTGAGAAAAATTCTGTTTTAATGTCGAAAAATTGCCATGGAGTTGCTGCTCACAACAAAGTCTCAGTGACATATGAATTTAAAATATGAAACATACTGGCAGCTACTTGGTGCTGAATTTATAAGCTAAATTTCAATAAGAGAAGAATGACTGAGGACTGAAACTTAATTGTTAAATTGACTACAAGTCTGTTTTTTTTCAGTTTGTATAAAAATGAAACAACCAAGTCAACAGCTGGTGGAAAACACATGTGTTGCTTTGACTCCATTTTTAATTAGCAATTTGTGTGGCCATTATTCTTCACAATGGCTTCCTTGATGGCCTCCACCAGAAAGCGCCAAAAGTAATAATTTGAAAATCTACCCACAGCTGCTTTTATTTTTTAGGTTACTCCCTGTTTATGATTAGATCCTTTGATTGATTGTTGTGATTTTGTTCTGTGTAGCTGTGTCGTCTTAACCAGCCTCATAAAAACTGACATTTGACTTAATATGAACAGAATTATTTGCAGCTATGGTATGCAAGTCTAAGTTGTGTGTTTTTGTGTGTGATATCCCCTCAGAGTGCCCTGCAGGTATGTTTGGTCTTGGCTGTCGCCATCGCTGTCAGTGTGACAACAGTGCGCTGTGTGACCATGTGAGCGGAGCTTGTACCTGCCAGGTTGGATGGACCGGGACCTTCTGTGAAAAACGTAAGAGCTCAATCAGACTGCCAGATTTTACCTGCTTGTTATGTATGTATGTATGTGAGTAACAGGTAGCCTTTACATGTGTGTGTTTCAGCATGTCCTCAGGGTTTCTTTGGGCTGGACTGTCAGGAGAAGTGTTTGTGTCTAAATGGCGGCAGGTGCGATCACGTCAGTGGGGTTTGCTCCTGTCCGGCCGGCTGGATCGGTCCGTCCTGCAATCTGAGTGAGTGACGGGTGCAGACAGTTTTAAAGGTGACAGGTGCTGGTGTCTCTCCAGTGTTATGAAAGAAAAGTGAAACCAGAGTCTAAGATGGTTCCTGTCAGGACATTTGTGTAGGAGCCTGGAAGCACCAAGAGCATCTTTGTGATGCAGAATCAAATGGAACAAAGCCAGGCTTTGCTTTCAGAGTTTTTTGGGAAAACCCAGCTCAGTCACACATGAGAAAACACTGACTAGATGTTCCCCAAGCTGTGGCCTGTATCACTTACCACACACTGGAATTTCTACTTTTGATCAGCAGAGTTCATGAAGAGGTAACAATATTGTTTGTCCCTCTCATGGCAGCGTGCCCGAGTGGTTCCTACGGCGACGGATGTAACCAAACCTGTAGCTGCCATAATGGCGGCATCTGCCACCCGGCCAGTGGGTGGTGTGTGTGCACGCCGGGCTGGACGGGACCGAGCTGCTCAGAAGGTGAGTGAATGCCACACGAAGTGAAGCATTCGTCCATGTGACAGGTAAAATAAGATGTTTTTGTCCGCGTGTTTTATTCCCAGAATGCCCTGCAGGCTTTTATGGAGCAGACTGTCGGCAGCGCTGCTTGTGTCAGAACGGAGCCACCTGTAACAAGACCAATGGAAAGTGCACATGTGTCAGCGGATGGACGGGCACAGCCTGTGAGCTCGGTAAGAGTTCCTGTATGTTACCACAAAACCACCTTCAGATGGATCGTCTAGAGGAAAATTCTCTTGTTACGACTTTGGTTTGATTTTTGTACTTTTGGTCTTCATTTATAATAACACACTCTGATTTGCCTTGGCAACGGCAGATGAAGGCAGAAACAAACAGACAATCAGACAGGTTGTTAACAGGCCAGCAGTTTTATCACATTTTCAAAAGCTTTTTATTTGGAGCTAAAACTAAAAGTGAAGGTCATTTTTTCAATTGCATCAAAAACTGTGGGTCAAAGTTGAAGGAGAAAGTCTGTCTGTGAGCTGATGGATGTTTACAAAAGACACTTGTTTTCCAACCTCACACATTTAGCCAACTTGAAATTTTTTAAAGTTCTGTGATGGTCTCACAATGGACAAAACCACAAAAATAAGGCCCAGCAGGTCAAAAAAACTGAATTCACCTTTCGGCACTGCAGCTGCTGCTTCTCTTTACTTCTGCATGCTGAACTTTTTTTCCTTGGCTTCTTCCAGTTTTCCCCAGAAGAGTTTTTTTTTTTTCCGTTTTTTTCCTCATTTCCTGATTCGAGTGAAGACTCTACGGGTAGATTCAGACAAATTTGTTAGTTTTAGCTTAACTTGAAAAACTTGATGTGAATACAATATAGTTAAATAATATTTCTACCTTTTACATGACATTTTTTTCTTTCAACCCTCACTGACATGCTCAGAGGGAACTAAATCATATTTTACATCAAACTTTATCCCAACCAGTCAGACATCAGACCAGTGTCTATCTCGTCACATTAAATCAATCAGGACAAACATATCAGAGGGGAGTCAGAATGAGGACATAAACACACGCACTGATGTATTAACACTTGATGCTACAAAAGTGAATCTGATAAATTATCCTGATGTAGATTTTAAGTGTTTTAGTGACTACAGACACGCTTTCAGCTTCACCTTGCAAACCCATGATGTTGGTTACTCTGGACTGAAATGCAGAAGCACAACATTGCCTTAACCGTAAAGTTCGAACAGTTGGCCCGTGGTTGTTTTTTCTGTGCTCAGGAAATACACTTGTCTGAGTTCAATTTGCAGCATTAGCTCATTTGTTTTTGCCTACGGTCTGGTTATTTGTTGGCAAACTCAGTTCCTGCCCCACGTACGAGTCTGCCCTGTAAAAGTCTCCATCGACCCGGCGGTGACTTTCCAGCTCGTTCTCCCTCTGAGCTGCACATCACACAGAATCCTCCCCCTGTGCCTGTTAACCTCGGCCTGGCGCGCCGTGCCAGCCCCCTCTCCATGCTCAGGAAACCTCTAATCCAGTCGCTGGAATGTCTCTACCCTCTAAACTCTGTGGCCACTACCTTCAACTGCCAACCCTTCACTTTGTCCAACTTTAAATTATTAGAGGAAAGAAAACATGTTGCAGCCCTCAGCAGAAATATGACTGCAGGTTTTGCCTGTTGTGTGTGTGTGTGTGTGTGGTTCACATCATAATGTCTGTTTTCTTTCTCTTGTCCTGTGTGTCTGCTTGTGTGATGCTGTGTGTTTACACAGAGTGTGCAGCAGGCCGGTTCGGGGCAGACTGCCAGCAGCAGTGTGACTGTGAGAACGGCGGCCAGTGTGACAGACAGACGGGACGGTGCAGCTGCAGCAGCGGCTGGATCGGAGAGCGCTGTGAGACAGGTGAGCCAGTAAGTCTTAACATGCACAAGTGCAACAAAACTACAGCACCTACAGAAAGTGTGACCTCATTGGGATCACTGCACTGTGGAAACTGTTGAACTGTGTATTTTTGTTAATTACAACCTTCAAACTTTTTCTCAGCGTGTGATCCAGGCCTGTTTGGTGCCGGCTGTGAGGAGAGATGTCAGTGTGTGCACGGGGCCTCGTGTCATCACATCCACGGAGAGTGTCAGTGTCCACCAGGGTGGAGAGGGAAACTCTGTGACAAAGGTACAAACCTGCAGTCAAAGAGAGGTGGTTCTCTTGCAGCACCTGGTGGACTGAGGTCGTCCTGTTGATGGGATTGTTTTTGATTGATTTTAAACATCAGAAAAATCTTCTGACTAAATCATTTTTCTATACAAATGTGGGTCTTCAAATCAGAGAAAGTACCTTGTTCAGGTGGGTGGCTGGTGGCTTTATGTGTACATGCAGTTTAAATGATGATGAGCCACTAATGTCTGAACAGCTACCTGCTTCCACTTCTTTATGGGAATAACAAATAGTTGATCTAAAAGACATTAGTGGAAGATGGTGATGGTGATGCCCCATGCATGTATCTTAGTATACAAAACACAAATTTTGAACTAGATACTCAAACTAAAAAGTGGTGGACATCTATCAGTAGTATTAGGGATGAAGTGGACTGTGCAGTTAATTTTGGCCAAAGTTTTGCTATCAGCATCTTTTATTGTTGTTTCAGCGTGTTTGCCTGGCATGTATGGAAAAGGCTGCATGCAGCGCTGCAGCTGTGCTGCAGGAACGTCGTGTCATCACATCTCTGGAGTCTGCGGCTGCCCTCCTGGATTCACAGGAAACGGCTGTGAACAGAGTGAGTGCTGCTGGACCAACCTCTGCCTCCACTGCGTTTCAGTCCATTTAGAAAATAAAGAAGCTTTGTTGGTTTTTATAAACTCATCCTTGTTTTAATAAAAATATTTTGAATGATACTTTTAAGATGCACCAGAGAGAAAAAATCATCTCTAACAAACTGCACATGTGAACCCTGTACGCCCCTCCCTCCATCAGTGTGTCTCCCAGGAACATTTGGACAGAACTGCAACCAGGTCTGCCAGTGCTCTGAGACGAACCAGCTCTGCCACCCGGTGTCTGGATCATGTTACTGCGCTCCAGGGTTCCATGGCCCCAGATGTGACCAGAGTATGTGAAACAGCTTGTTTATACCTCTTAGACATGTCACATTACACAGAAGAGGCCTTTTAAAAGTACTACACCTCGGCTTTATTTTTCAGCTTGTGGAGAGGGTCTCTATGGTCCAAACTGTGAGAGACGGTGCCAATGTGAAAATGGAGGAAAGTGCGTTCCTTCCACCGGAGCCTGTGAATGTCCAGCAGGGTTTATAGGGGCCCGCTGCAACATCAGTGAGTCCACCTGACACCATGTTAGTGGCAGAGAATGGACGAGTGATCAATGGGATGACATATTCTGATGCGTGTGTCTGTTTTGACAGCGTGTCCATCGGGCCGTTACGGAGTCAACTGTGTTCGGGTGGCGCTGTGTGGAGACGGAGCTAAGAATGACCCGATCACCGGCCGCTGTGTGTGCCTCCCTGGACATAGAGGAGAGGACTGTGGAGACGGTGAGAAAAAAATAGCTCCACCAAAGCTCAACACACCAGTGTCAGATTTGACATTAATTGACAACCTCCTGACATCTGAGGATCTCTGAAAAAAAGCCCCTTTGATCATTTCCAAGTCTAGACTCTTTGCAGGCTTCCATTAGTGTCAAGAATCTGTGCCTACTGTGATGGATTGTGAAGGACAGACAACTTTCATGTCTGTTTAAGTTGTTTTCTCACCGTACAAAAATGTAGAACTTCTTGTAAATGGAAGACGAGCCCTGATGTCAACCCTGAGAACACTTAAAGTTTATAGATGACAGGAACTTTTTTATCTTTTGTCCGTTCTGATAACGAAGCCAAATGTGTTCTTCGGATTTAATTGAGCATGTGTTTTCTGCCCTCAGGCTGCCCTCTCGGCTGGTTTGGGGTCGACTGTCTCAAACGCTGTAACTGCAGTAATGGAGGAGTGTGTGATGCTGCAACCGGCAACTGTACCTGCAGTCTGGGCTGGATGGGAACACACTGTGAGAAAGGTGACAGCTTTTATCTACATGGAGTCAGGCTTATTTTTCACCTGCTTCTGCTCATTATTACACCCATGATCTGCCGTAGCATGCTTAATGCGACCATAGAGAAGAGTGTTCAGTCATTAAGTTGATTTTGCTTCTCCTTTTCGACTCCTCCTGTTTTATTCTCCCATCTCCCAGAATGCCCTGAGGGCAGATTTGGTGCCAACTGCCAGCTGAAATGTAACTGTCATAATAACGGCACTTGTGACAGAGTGACAGGAACATGTCAGTGTGGTCCAGGCTACTACGGACATCAATGTGAACATGGTGAGAACAGAACACACTCTGACGGACACACACACACACTCAGGAAAGTGTGAAAGGATAATTATTGTTGATGTATTCTTTTAAAAACCAAACAAAATGATTAACTCAGTCTAGGAGGTTTTGTTTGTGCAGATAAAGCCTGATAGTTTTAATTCTTCTGTGCCACAGAGCTTCATTTAAAAAAGCACACTGATGAGCCAAACCATCACACTAAGTAACATTTTGATTATTGTACTGAAAATTGGGACAGTATTTATTCATTTAGTTTTATTTGTCCATTCTGGACTACTGTAGAAACATGGCTGACATAAGCTTGAACATTAGCTGCAACCTCTGTCCATATAAATGGCTCTGTATAATGAGGAAGGTAATGAAGACAGAATGAGGCAACGAAACCACTTCAAATCTTGTTTCCATGTAATTACACACTAATGAAAACACACTTATGATTGTTGTGATTCATTTTAGCTAATAGATTCCACTCAGTCTTAAACAGTCTTCCTTTAAATCACTAATCTGATTTTAATGAAAGGCTCCTTTGTACTTCAGTCGAGTGGTTTTAAACCTTACAAGGTAAATCTGAGGTGTTTTGAGCTTATTTGTTAGGCAAGAGAAAAGAAAAGAGAAAGTTTTGCCCACAGATTTATTGAAAACTTTTGGACAATTCTTGTTTATACTTATTCATTCTATCGCTGAAAACATTTTTAAAATTTAAAAGTCAGTTTTACATCGTGTGTTTGAACCCTTCGTCCTCAGCCTGTCCTCCTGGTCTGCATGGCCCGTTGTGCCAGCTGCAGTGTGACTGTATGAACGGAGCCTCCTGTCATCCAGCGTCGGGCCAGTGCATCTGTCCACCAGGTTACCGCGGAGCTCGCTGCCACAGAGGTCAGTCAAATCACTGCTGATTGGTCCAATGCAACAGAGGTTTGAAACAGATCACTGTTTCTGTGGCTAATTTATCCTCCTTTTGAAAACATTGTTCCTCTGCCCTTTCAGTGTGTGAACAGGGTGCCTATGGTCTCAGCTGTGCCAAGGTGTGTGACTGCGAGGACGACGCTCCATGTGATCCTGTGACAGGAAGATGCATCTGCTCCTCAGGGAGGACTGGACCCAGATGTGACATCGGTAATCTATCCTTTTTATAACTTGGAAAACACACACACACACACACATACACTCAGGTGTTGCAGACCAGTGTGAGCTTCAGTAACAGTCCATCAAAATCAAAAACATTAAACTCCGAAATACATTAGTTTCTAAATATATTAGTTTTCAAATAGGGTCTTTATTCAAAAAGGTGAAATGAAAGGAGCTGAACAGATAAGTGCTTGAGTTGACTTTAAGTGGAGTTATCCATGATTGAGTTTTAAAAAAATGGGTTGAAAGACAACAATATTGGCTGATTTGAATTAAAACACTGACTTTTTAACCTATTTACCTGTTAACAAGTTTGTATGTGCACTTACAGGAATATTTTAAAATTAGATTAAATGGGATTTGTAATGTTCTATTGCTATTGCTATATAGCTGTAAAGTAAGTAAATATTTTAAACTAAAAAGAATAAATACTTAAAGAGGATTGTATATTCATTATCTCTAGGTAACCTGCCTATTACTGAATTGTGAATAAAAGAAACTGGATCCTCAGACACAAACCTGATAAAAGCTTATTCATGTCTGTATAGTTTAATTAAATGGTTCATTTGTGTTTTGCATCAGACTGCAGAGCAAATCACTATGGGCCCAACTGTGCAGAGACCTGTGAGTGTGAGAATGGAGCCCAGTGTGACCGGCGTAATGGCCGCTGCAGCTGCCTGCACAGCTGGATCGGACTTTCCTGTCAAGAAGGTGCAGTAACAAAGAACCAACACACAACCTTTCTGTCTTATAAGTGATATTTCTTTGTCATCACACCCACACGGTCGGCAGGTGACAAGCTTTGCTGACTCTTGAGTCTGAACATAGGTGACATTTGAGCTGACTCGGCGAAATCAGAGTAAATAACGAGTTAAAGTGCTGACGGCATTTGGTCACTTTCTGTGTTCGGTGCAGAACTGCAGAGGCTGCACTTCCTCTTCGGTGTCGTCTTCACTCTGATCAAATATGAATGTTTCTTGATCGCTGAGCCGGACTCACAGCGCTTTGTGTCTCCTCAGGTGGACCTCCACGCCTCACATACGGCAGCAGAGGAAACTCACAACATGACAACTCATTATAGCACGGCTGTCAAGCTGGAGGACTCCAACTGAAAGTGGGACAGACCAGCTGCGTTTGTCTAAAGTGACTCAGTGAGTGAAAGCTTGTGACAGGAAGTTGCAGCAGGAAGACTTTCATGGAAAAAGACTCTTTGATGAGAACTGCAGTTTCATGATTGCACCTGAGCTGCATGAGTTTTTTTTTTTTTTTTGAGTGCCAAAGTGTCCTTTCAAACTGTTGAAGCTGGTTTCATCGGTCTGACCTCACAGGTACATTGTCATTTTCTTGCAGTTTAAGTGGGACATTGTGCAGCTTTTAGTCTTTAGGATTAAAATCACTAACCAAAAGCAGCATCCAGAGTGGAGTGTCAGGAGACTGTCATCATGTTTACTGC
The DNA here is from genome assembly GCA_029783725.1 of Acanthurus tractus. Lineage (NCBI taxonomy): Eukaryota > Metazoa > Chordata > Actinopteri > Acanthuriformes > Acanthuridae > Acanthurus > Acanthurus tractus. The sequence continues at coordinate 10,357,054 of JAQNCA010000014.1, forward strand.
ACTTTTGGTATTTTGTATTTAATAGTTTGTCTTCAAAACACCTTTTGCAGGTACTGTATATAAAATTATCTCTAATTTTGTGAGGAACTTGGTGATATTGCTGGATTTGATTCAGCGTCAGACACTGAGGCAGCTTTGGCACCATAATTCATTACTTGCCATTAATTCATTAGTTCTCTGGTGCTATGGTGCTTTACTGTAAATTGCCAAGTTTATCACAGTAAAGCACATTCCTTTTGACCTAAATTACCTTAATGGACAGCTGGAATTTTACAGTTCTCTAAAGATTACGAAGCAAATGTTTTATTGCCTTTAACCTTTTACAAGGTTCAGTGTTCTCTCTTGAAATAATTTGTGTGTAAATTTCTCCATATTTATATTACACTGTTGTTGTAATTGAATTTAAAATGCATCCTTGTTTCCCACTGGACCAAAGAGACTTTGCAGCTCTGCCAAATCTACAGTCCAGGAAAACAACCCAGATTGAGGTTTAACACACGAAAGCCAATAAAGACAGACACGTACAGGTTTGCTTACCATCCTTATTTTATCATATTTCATTTTCATTGAAGATCGAAGCTGTACATCCTGTCTAAATTCAGATTCAAGCACAGTGCAGATAGCAATGCCTGCAAAAGAAACTTAAAAAAAAAGAAGAGAAAAGGCAGAGGTGATCACAACCAGAAATATATACAAAGGTCATACTATGTACAGGAGATACCAGGCTCTCACTACATCATCTTCAGAGTGAAGTCAGTCCACCGGATCATTCACTTCAGAGTATTTCTCAAAGCATACACAACACAAAAAAAAGGCTTCTTTTACTCAATCTTAAAATACAATACTGGTAGGAAAAATGCAGCATGATGACAAAAATAAAAACAGTTCATTTAATTCTTTCTACTGCATTAAAGGCTAAAACATAAAAATATATTCTCTGTATAACCTCAAACCTTCTGTAAAATAAGCTCTCTCTGTATGTGGCTCTGGTTTCATTTTTGAACGAGTTGTTAAAACATCAGAACAGCAGATATGATGAAACTAGGACCACTTAAAGCGTGACTTTCTCCAGCACAGGCGACTGCGCTAGGTAATAACACTTCAGCTTACAACATTTAGAGTTATTTCAGTTACGTGCAGATACCTCTGAACACCACAAGTGCTTTGTTGGGCAGGTCAGCACGATGTGAAATAACACTGATGGTCAAACAAATGCACAGCGATACTGTTTGAAAGACAAATTTGACATTTTGGGAAATACAAATATTTATTTTTCTTGCTGAGTCTTAGATAGTAAGATTGATACCACTCCTGATTCTCTACACTACAAATAAAGCTATTGCCAGCTGCCTGCTAACTTAGCTTAGCAT
>JAQNCA010000014.1:10358523-10381136 GCA_029783725.1 Acanthurus tractus
GTAAGATTGATACCACTCCTGATTCTCTACACTACAAATAAAGCTATTGCCAGCTGCCTGCTAACTTAGCTTAGCATTACTTTTTCAGATAGATCCGATGACTTTGCTTGTCATCTACAACCATGTATGTCAGTGTTTGCATAGAAGAGAGCAGTAGTCCCTCCCCGTCCAGTGGACCCCATGGGCTCACTTTTGAAAAAAATATGAACAGTACTAAAAGACACAAACATTGTTTTGGTTTCCTCTTGTTTGTGCCATAATTGTAAAGTTTGTAATAGAGACGGTAAATTACCAGCTAACGTGAAACTACTCAGTCAAACTACATCTCTCCTCTCGCATAGTATACGTCACCAGCACCAACATGGCTGTCACCTTAGCACATTTCACTTCGGCCATGTTTGGAGCTGCAGCTATGCAAAAGAAGAGTCAGTAGTCAGTACTTTTGACAATCGGAAATGGGACTTTTGGAGTCGATAGTCTCCCTGAATATTTTCTAAGTTTTATAGTTTGTCACTCAAAACCACAATTTTCTTGATATGCAAAAATGGACAGCATAGTGGATTAAAAAAAACCAAAACCTCTTCATTGCTTCCCATACACATTTTTTCCAGAAAAAGCACCATGGCGGTCAGTGAACTTTGGTTGAATGATGATGTCTGTCGACATGGAGAGCCAATGTGTCATTGTGATGTCATGAGGTGCAGAACAGACAGACATGCATGGTATATACAAATTAACAAATGTATACCTTGTTAACGAGTTTAGGAGTTACTTGTAGGGGGATTTAGTTATTTTAAGACTGGATCAAATCAGCTGTTTCGAGTATTAATGCTAAGCTAAGTTAGGCAGCAGCTGTTGGTAGCATCGCCTTTGTGTTTAGCAGAATGATATGAGCCTGGTATCAATCTTTTTTTCTAACTCAACAATAAAGCAATCTTTTCCTCTTCAGTCTTACACTTCCTTCCCACTCCCTGCAGATGAAAATATTAAGACACAGAAACTCCACTGACTAAATTAACTCAAATGTTCTTTGTTTCTTTTTTCTTTCCCTCTTATTCGGAGAAAACATCTGCTTGCACCAGTTTTTATTCACTCAGACAGACACAGCAAACCAAATGTATACAGGAATCAATTTGTACAACAGGCTAAAGCAGGGGATTAGTTTAGTCGTGCCCCCTCCCCTCACGCGCACACACGCACGCACCCACCCACCCACTCATGCACGCACACACTTACACAAACAGGATTAACAGCTGAGACTTAAAATCATTTGTTGCTGTTGTTAGAAATCATTTAGGAGAGTAACGAAGCAGACTGTAAACCTCATCCACACAGCGTCGTTCACCTTGATTATCCCTTCCACTTGAACTGAGACGCACCTTCATCTCACTCACATCACCATTCACACTAATGTCAGTTTTCTTATTCTGCATTTGTGTTTTTTTTCCTGCTAAGAATCAACAGTTTGTCAGCTATTAGTAAAGATTTGTTATCTACACGTGTTAGTAAGCAGAATAGCATCACCTCACTCGTCCTGTAGGTACTGTAGGCTGGGTGAAGAGGGTCCATGCTTTTGAGGATGTATCACATGCTATCCACTTGTGCTTAAATCACAGTAAGAGAGCACCCAGAGGAGAAAGAATGATATAAGGTGGCAATCGAATTTTGCAAATATACTTCTGACAGGTCTCAGGTCGTATGTCGCCTGAAACGAACCTTACCGATCCTAAAGCAGATAGCTGTACTATGCATTCTGTATATGAAGGACGTATTTGTTAGCTAGTATAACAGCATTGTCAAGTAAAGATATATGTGGAGTTAAGTCCATACCATAGATAGATAACAAGCTGGACAGCACATGCGTAAAGTTGATTTCTATACTCCTGTGGTATGTGAGAGTGAAACTGTGTCGTCAAAGAGAGATGAAGAAGAAGAAGGAGGAGGAGATCTTTGGCTCAAGCCACACTGAAATGTCACTGGTCCTCCCCAGTGTCCACACATGAAGAAAAAAGACAGACGAGTAAATACAACCTCCTGACCATGTGCACGCCAACACACGACTAAAAACCACCTGCTCTGTTCCCTGAGCTGCTGCCGCTCACTGATTAACTGGGCACGCACCACCTCATCCTCACAACAAATGCCACTTCCACCAGTTAGCATTCCTGTTTATACTGGGCACACGAGGCCGGTCGGCCAAAGGGGCAGCTGTCGAACTGCTAGTCTATGCCAAAGCCCACAGCACAGTCTGATGCAACTGTAAATAAGGCAAAACACTTGAACAAAATTTGATCAAGGAGAAGTGTCTGTGAGATGTGGTGCCAGCACTGATATGATCACTTTTCTGTGCAGTAAATCCTCAGCCTGAAAACAGATTTGGAAACACAGTGAAGCAGGACTCTGCATTTGATTTAACGACTGCAGCTCCTACAATAAGGGGTCAATAAACAGCTAATCTCTTCAGTGGCAGACTGGGTTGCCTTGACGCACTGGCTCCTGACTCGTCATCACAGACGGTTTGCTGGTCAGGACGAAGGAGGAGGAGCATGTTGGGCAGAGGGTGGTTGCCTCCCTCCCCCTTCCTCATCCTGACCGTCACCATGGCGCTCAGACCGCAAGAATACCAGAGCATCAGGCTGAATTTAACACACTGCCAGTGAAGACACAGAGGGAGGATGAGAGGAGGGAATTATCAGGTGATGTGATTCTCGAGTGTCCCGTCTTCTCCCGTCCTTTAAACTACCCTCCAACAACTATCCTGACAATACTAAAGTGCTGATTGTTGAAGCCTGCGAGGAGGCTTGTACACTGATAATGTCAACAACACAAACAGTTTTTTCAGAGAAACCTTGACGGACTCGGTACAGTACACGTGTTTGTAAACAGAACGTCCAAGAAACAAATGCATGGCTATGGTACATGTGCAACAGAGTTGTTCTTATATATTCATACAGAATGAATTTAATCTTTCTTTTAGTTGCATTCAGTTTTAGAAAAAAAAGCAAGAAAAGAACCCCCCCAAATGAAATCTGGCTGCCAAGCAAGCGTGTGCTTATTTTTTTAAAAAGATATTTTTGTCTATGGTTTTAGAATACGTTCAGCTGAATTGAATGTATAACTGATTTAAGTATGAGCGCATATCCCTAACCTCTTTTCCACTTACGTCTTTCTTTGTCAATCTCTTCCTTCCCTGTGGAGGTGACTGTATTTTTTCCCCCTTTTCTTATCTTATCCCTGTGACTCTAAATGAGGTGCCCTGGGTGGCCTTGGTGTGGCCAGACTCATGCGCCAGGGTCTCACTCAGTAAAAGCTCAAGCAAACAGAGGATCAGGCAAAGGTGGGGCGCTGCGGCTGCAGCCCGGGTGCAGCCCTGCCGGGCGGGGCCGTGCTGCGCGTTAGGAGCGGTAGTCCTTTTTACTGTACGGCTTGTTCCCCAGGATGCTGTCCACCTCATGTGTGATGGACGAAGACAACTTTGGAAGAACCTGTGACAGGAGGGAGACACAAGGGGTGAAAATCTTCTTTCTAATTATCTTGTTCGTGGGTTTGAGGTCACTGTGTGACAGCTCTTTAAAAAAAAAGTCTGCAGTTGCAAATCACAGCCTCTAGATAGCGCTAACGTTGATCGTTGTCACCAATGTTGACATTGTTCACGACTAAGACAGCAACCCAAAAAGAAAAAAAAATGCTGTGAAAATTTAAAGTGTGAAAGTAGCGAATTTAATACCTGGACTACAGCCTTTTTAAAATGATAAAATTTAAAGTTTTCTTGGGGTTTCATAGTTCAAAATACATGAGCATGATAAGTGAGTTTAATTTCTTATCGTCTTAACGGTAATAAATGATTACTCTTTACACAGAGGAAGAAGAGGTATTCAGATGCTTTGCACATTTCAGAAATATTCCTCTCTCTATGAGTCATCTCTTAAAAATTTGACCGAAGCTTCATTTGAGTAAAAGTAGTATGAGTAGAAATGTACCACCACTATTACAGTAAAGGTAGTGACAACTCTATCAGTGTCAATATTTACTTTAATATTACTGATGAAGTATAATACGATATAAATATTACTATATTTACTTTTACAGGTAATTCAGTAAATAGTTAAAAATAAGGTTTTATAGTTTAATTTTGCCATGAACGGAAATGGCATGTAATTGAGTGAAGTCTGTACCCAGGTAGAAAATATAAGAGGTAGAAAATGTGAAAGACAAAACCTTATGTCTATTTTAGCATCTGTAATGTAAAATAACCCATTAAGGAAAAAAAACCCGCGAAGCCCTCAGGAAATGTGAGCATAGCATTTCAAAGTGGAAATATCAAATGTACTGAAGGAGGAGGAGATGTATATTTGGCACACATCTAGTATACTAATGTGTTAACACATACATGCACACACGCAGGAGGATACGTACAGGAATGCTCTTTACTGCAGGCCAAACCATAATGTGAGGAGGGGATGCAAACCCCCACCGGTCTGAAAACCCCATTAAAAGACTGCATCTTATCAGGGGGAGGAAGAAGTGGCTGTAAGCCTGTCTCCAATCCCCCAGGCAACTGATACTCTCCTGACCTTATTAACTCAGTACAGTAAAGCACCCAAGCGTGCAGCAGCAAACTGCCCAAGAGGCCGAGCTGAACCTCACAGAGGAGGCTGCTGTTACGGACTATAAGGCACGAATACGGAGCCTGATGAAAGAGGTCAGGTCAAATTTTCACAAATTATACCACTGTTATGTTCTGCAGGGAGACAAACATACTGTGTACATACATACAAACAAACACACACTCCTCTGTGGCCTCACCTGTATTGCTCCTATGTTCTCCATCAGCTGGTCGGTGTTGGATGCCCCTAAAAGGACAGAGCTCACCCCCTCGTTCCGTAGGCACCACGCTGCAGGAGACCAGTAAACAGCAATGACACCCCTACTACTACTGCAGACACACACACACACTCACATTCACACAAACACACACACACACTAACAGCACAACTGTTTCACACAAACACACTGCAAAATATTTCAAAGCAACACCTAACAAACACACAGCAGATTGAGTTCTTTCATACTTTTCAAATGATAAAATGTTTATAAATAAAAGAACTTGAGAGACCCGTGAGCCACTGCAACATTTCCTGTCTAACGTTTCCTGTCCATTTCCTGTCCAATGGGAGATGACAAAATTATAGTGGCCACAAACTCTGCACTCACAACACACATCAACCCATATAGTCTACCATATCCTTAAGACAACACACTAAAAAAAATTCTTCAAGGCTCTACTTATATGTTTAATTTTCTTATTACTTTTACTAATTCATTCACACGTACGCAGTGGTTTTGTTTAAAAGGATCTGTGTGGAACTCCTCGTTCTAAAGCTACGATGGAACTTTCAGTGGCACTCTGTCACCAACCATGACTAAATGAAACAGAATTTTAAAATGACATGACAAAAACGTGTATTTCATCAGTCATATCAACGCTGAATCCTCATCAGCTTAATGAGATCATTATCTCATCGATTCCAATCTGTCATATTGGATCAGTACATCCCTGTGTGAAATTGATGTAGAGAAGGAAACTGCAGGACTACAGTATTTTCCTCTGAAATGAGGTTGAGTAGAATTATAAAGTAGAATAAAATACTCAAGTATAAGTACATAAAAACTACTTCACAGTGCTAATAATCTGGAGCAAAGTCCAGACCTCGAGGTAAAATGAGAGAAAAAACTTGTCTCTGTTTAGTGTAATGCAAGCTGTTATGCAACTCAGCCGCCTGCTTTGCAAATGAAGAAAAAAATTCACCTAAGTAGATTACATCATAATGAGATGAACTTTGTTGTAAAAGTGGGATTAAATTTATACACAAAGCTTTTACAAACAAGGGATAATGGCTAAAAATGACATCAGGTTAATATCTTCCGCTGGATTTACACAAATTTTGACTTCCTGTCGGGATCCTGAGATTCCCACAACATCTATTAACTACATCCTCCTTCTCATAACCACCATCTGATCCCTGAATTTACCACCTGCTCCAGGAGCACCCAGGCAGGAAGGGGTCTGTTTGTTATATCGTTTTTATTCAATACTTGAGTGCCACAATGATGTAGAGGACTACGTGGTGGACATTAATCTCCTTCAGGAGTGCTGGAAGGATTTATTGTAATTGGGAGAGATGAGGGTGTCCACTAATGGGCCGTGAAACCTAATCTATGACACTGCATTACAGTGAGGGTGAAAAATCTGCTGCAATCTTGCCCAGTGAAAGGAGAGGGAGTCCCAGATTTACTCCCTCCGTCCCTAATGTCTGACGCTTTAACGGCCCTTGCAGCAGTGGGCGTCTTTGGGGTTTGCACATTCTCACTTTTCTGGCCAGCAGTGAATCAATATCAGCCACGTGCAGGATTTATGTCAGGGATGCTATTTTAATGCTGACACTGGAAACTGTGAAACACATGCTAACCATGAGGGGGTTGGGGGGACTGCATACACAAATATACACCGTAAACATGTTTGCATTCCTTATATTACCTAGTGTTCCCTCTCTTTCCAGAGACCATTTTAGGACATTTTCAGCTATAATCTAGCTGGTACAACAGAGAGAATCATGTAATACACCGTTCCTCTTTGATGCTCTGTTTTAACTAAGTTCAGTCATTAGTCATTAAACATCCCTTACATGAGCCTTTTTATTTGTTATAAGACTACATGCCTAAGTGGAGTCTCTCCCATCCTCACCCATTACTGTCAAGTTCCCTACCAGAAGCTCCAGTAGATAGCCTAGTAGTTTATTTTCGGCTAAAGAAAAATATGAGAATGTTGAAATAATATTTCAGGAAAACACAATATTTTTATTTTTTATATAAAGGCTTTTTAACTTTTTTTGACAGAACAGAGTGCCTTGGACTTGTTTTTGTTTGTCCACAACACTCTGTGAGTGTTGATATCTTTTTGAGATGGAGACAATTGGTCTTATTCACACATTGTATTTCTTGTTTTTTCCTCCCTTTTTACTTGTTTCCTGTTCTCTTTAAATCTTTTCAAAATCTGCACTCATCACAGCACAAGCACACATGACAGCACAACACACCAACAGTCAAACCACACAGCTGCAAGAACGTGGCTGACCTCGGCCCATCCGAGGTAGAGGGACGGACAGACAGACAGAAAGAGAGAGAGCGGCAGAGTGTATCTGCGTACCGATGGCGAGTTGGGGCAGAGTGCAGCCCAGCCGCTCCGCGATTGCCTGCAGCTCTTTCAACTTCGCCTGCTGACGCCGGCCCTCCTCGCTCAAGATCTTGTCCTTCAACCACTGGTAACCCTGTCGAAAACACAGCACACCTGCTCAAAAACACAGCCCTGCTCACACCGCTGCGCAGCAGCTCCTGTGTCAACAGGGCCCGTTTTTAAACAAGTGACTCTGTCTCCTGCTGTTTACACCTCAGCCAGGGAAACACAGCTACAGCTACGCTCACTGAAGTGCTGAAGTTTAAGCTCATTATTGTAATTACAAAGTTACAAACAGTAGAGGAAGATTTATTACTAAAACTGACTATTACTGCACATGTTGACATGACAGCTGTTGTGCTCAGCTCAGTCAAAACAGTAATATAATATCATTATTTTATAATGGCATTAATGTCAAGTAACCAGTAAGAATTATTACTGAGTTAAAGAGCCAGAATTCCACAAACATCCACAGGCAACACTGAACCAAACAGGAAGCAGCACATTCCACACACAACATCCAAAATACTGCACGACACCAACACAGACAGCTAGTTTCATGAACCATGAGTTTAGTCACACACATACTCCACAGATACACAACATGCCACTCCACTACACAGACACATCGTTGCTTTAAGTCAGGTGTTAGCTTCTCTTGGATTTTCTTGTTCAAACTCTGGATGTGAAATTCTTGTTTTAAATACCATCATTTGTAATAATGTGTGACCTGAGGTTTGTGCAAAGTGAAATATTCCTCTGGGTTTCCGTGTGCTCGCAGTATTAAATCATTAAAACTGCCTCTCCTCCTCATTAATGTTAAGTTGTTAAGGTTATGAAGTTTCCTAATGCTCAAAGGGAAACAGTCTTTCAAAAATAAATCAAGGCCACATAGGATTTGCCTGGAATAACATTAAATAAATTATTGTTTTAGTTTATACATCTACATCTACATCTACATCTGTCTATCTTTCTGTTTATCTGTCTATCTATCTTTATATATCTTTCTACATATATTTGTGTGTGTGCTCATCTGAGTGTGTTAAAATTCATTAAGCTGACACCAGCTGGCAAATGGCGTCAAACAGAGCTTCTCAGGAAGAGGGACACAGTGCATGGCATCAGCATGCCACAGCAAACACAGATTTATGATGTGATGACAGAGTTAAAGAACCTGAAAAACACAAACACACAATAAACAAACAAACAAACAATCGGCAACCAGCAGGGAAAAAAACACAGAGAGGCGAAACTGGCACAGATGATCAGAGTGGGATAAAGACAGGAAACAAGAGGCGAGCGAGGTTCGTCTACCTTCAGAGAGGCCCGTGAGTAGGGAGGTACCCTGCCGTCGTATTTCCCTGAGATGATCCCACAGGCCAGTGGGGACCACGTCATGGCCCCCACACCTGAGAACAAATGATTGTATAATACATGTGAAAGCTTACACTTGTCTGGATGAGTTTGTATTTTTTTTACAATGATTTTCTTACTTGCTGTAATCACAAAAAGGCAGCATGTTAACAATGCAACATTCTACTGCATCCTGTTTCATAACAAATACTGCTCCCATGTGCTGTACAGGATGTTCCCTTGAAAACGTAGCTTGTTTTAGACTTGTGTGTCCATATGCCACAAAGAACAGAAATAATCCCTTCTAAGTCTGGAAATTTTCTGTTCAAATTTGTCTTCGAACCTTTTGCTTTTTTTCCCACAGGAATAGCACCAATATGTTGCAGTGACAAATCCTCTGCAGCCCTGCTGTACTTTGAAAAATGCATAAACAACATGCTAATGCGAAGCCACAGGGCCATCACTGCTCACCTATCTTATGGAAGAGCTCAGGCAGCTGCACCTCCACCTTCTCTCTCTGGAACATGTGGTACTCTGCCTGCTCACAGATCGGAGGAATCTGGTTAAACTGTCGAGCCACAGAATACGCTTCCTAAAGGGTGACAGAAGTGAAAAAAATTAGGCTCATACACAGCACAATGCTACAAGTGTAGCATAAAAAACAAAGGACATCAAGACAAAGAGATGGTAGGACACAACAGGGTCAGGTATGACCTTCTTCAACACAGACACACTTAAAAACTAACCATTATCTCCATTGGGCTCCAGCGGGATGTTCCCCAGTACATGGCCATGCCTTGGTTTATCACATGAGTCATCGCTCGAACCGTTTCTGTAATTAAAAACGTACAAAAACATTAAAAAACACTTTTAAAGCTTGAGTCACAGATTTGTTCACAGTATAGTATCTTCTTTACTGTTTTTCATGATCAGTTCCACTCCACTGAGCAGATAATGTCTGCTGTACAGGTATCTGAGCTCCTTGTTCTGCATTACTATAAAACAGGGTATTTGTTATCATTTGCAATCCAAATGGACCGGGGCCATTTTGGAGAGAAGAGGAAAAGCTGATTGTGTTAATCAGAAATTGTGAGTGATTCATTCTGATTAGGATGACATCTATTCATTACAAGGCACACTTGTATGGCATTCATGTAAAAATTCAGAAGAATCTGTGATTTTTTATGATCTGCAACATGCGACCGGGAAACAAAAAGAACCTAGTGAGATTCATAAAAGATGACAGGGATGTTTGCAACAACTTAACTCTTTAACCAGGGACAAACTGTCCTCAAAGGGTTGACAAACTGGACTACAGTTTATCAATCTGAGCGGGGGGTTAAAAAATGTGTATGTTGGTTTTATAAAATGAAAAGTACATCAGGGATTAAGCTTTTTTCCATTAATGTGCTGACCAGGCTTGACTGACCGTTACACAGATTAATCCCTTATTCTGTCAGCACATCACTATATTTTATTTAAGCCATCAGACAAGAAATTTCATTTTACAGCCATGTCAGACACTGTGTGATGGCAGATATAATCTCACATTTTCCAACTTTAATATCCATCTTCAGTGACAATTTCCTTTATTCGATCGCTGACCAAAATATAATGCATGTTTGGGAAGGATCAGGGAGTCAAAGACAAGATCAGAGGCACCAGAGTCCAAACAAACAGGGGTGTGTCAACCCTTCATAACCCCTTTATCTATCCATCTATTCACCTTGTGATGTGGCAGTCTCACAGACAACCAAGCCGTCTCTCTTATGATCTAGTGGGTGCTCAACTTAAGAGGGTTTCTCTGTTAACTGACAGAATAGCAGCTTAGCTCCTCTTTACCCTGTGTTATTGCCCTTCAGCTACTGCCAGAATAAGACATACCAGATGGTCTAACTACTGCGGGTTTCGAAGACATAGACTTAAATCTGTCCATGTGAACTGTGTGTAGTCTTTAAAGGCAGATGGGCAAAAGAATTGCCTTGACTTTTACGTCAGATAACACAAGCTACTTATGACAACCAGGACACATAAGTTTTGTGAAAGAGCCGGAGCCAGTGAAGCATCAGGCTGAAAGCAGGAAGGTGACCTCTGACCGAACTCTAACCCAAGGGGGAACTCCAACACGGGAGCAGATGCCTTCTGTGAGCCCACACACAGTTAGCACTCTGCCATTTAAAGGTCTCCGGCAGCATCAGTATCTTTCCTCATTCTGACTGAGGAGGTGGAAGCACCAGGACAACATGCAGCATTTAAAAATAGACATTTCAGTTACAACAGGTTTGTACTTTTGTGTCCTCTTCTCATGTTGCAGTAGTCATAGAGACAGAAAAGAGATCCTTATTTTTCATGGATTAAGACAAAACTAAGGAAAACAGGGCTTTGATATAATGTTATAAGAGATGAGATGAGTCACAAGTCACTAACAAAAGTTATGGGAAAAAAGAAAAGATTGTAACGGCAGAAATAAAGGCTTCATGGCATTTATCTTTCCATTCTTCCCAAAAGTCGATCATCTGCTTACAAAAAAAGGAACTTTAAACCTAATTTAAGGGCAAAAATCACCATACTTTTCCTTTTTTGTATACAATTTTAATGTCCCAGTTGAAAGTGGAGATATGGCTCTATCTCCTTACATTTCGATGGGGGTCTGGTCTTATTTGCTTAAAATAAAATACCGTGGCAAAGTCAAAATGGTTGGTGGGTGGCAGGATAGTCTCGAAAGACTTTAGTTAAGTGTGTTTGAGAGGATGAAAAAGAATGTGAGAAATCAAAAGCAAAAAAAAAGGCAAAGTAGAGAAAATATTAGAATTACCTTCCATAGGTGTATTAGGGTCCGGTCTGTTTGCAAAAACCACATCCACGTAGTCTAACTGCAGTCTTTCTAGAGAAGCTTTTAAACCTAGGGAAAAGCACAGTTAGTCAGAAATTAAGAATTTCTTGTGCTGCATGTGTATTAATAGAAACTATAATCTTTAATATACTGCCAAATCAATTAACCCAAAGGATTCTGAAACTATTTATTTTCAAAGAGTTAGTGTGCCTGTAAGTTTTCTCAGCAGCTTAAATAACCCCAAGTGTGTGTCAATTATTAAAAATGCAGCTTTGAATCCCTTAAGCCAAAGCAACTAATTAGGAAGTGTTTTGTTGTTGTGGTGTCAGCATTTAATCCAATAATCTGGAGCGCCACTACTTACCTTCTATAATGTGTTTTCGGGATAAACCTCGTTCAGTCTCCGCTCTACAAAAACAGAAAAAAATAGATCTTATTTTTCAAACAACCCCTCCACAGTAATATAATATCATCGCTCCTTTGTGAAATATGATCTAATAAATGTTTCAGCTTTAGTGAAAGTACCTGACAACAGAACAGTTTGGATGACACACGATCTCATTACCGGGAGCATCAAACTAGTCGAGAAAAATTATACAGGACGATTGTTTCTCATGTGGACACGCTAGCTAAGTAAAAGAAGCAAACCAGAGGAAACTTACTTTCCCCCCCAGAAGATCTTTGTTGTTATCACCAGGCTTGAGCGTCTGCAAAATGAAAAACGAAAGCACATATGTGACAAAACCTGCCAAACATGGAGAATTATGGTCAAAAAACTTCATTTATTGGAGTTGGTGATATTTAAGGGCTGCACAAACCTAACATTATATGTGTTAACAGCTTGGATAAAAAGCCTACACATCCTTTTTTTTTTTTTTCAATGTCACACACACCCACACCCCACAATGAGTGTGACTGTGCCAGGACTAAGCCAGCGCCAGTGAATGAGTGTTGTAGGCGTATAACCTGACAGAGCTATACAAATGCCAATCTAGGACTGACAAAGTAGAAGACAAGGCACTCGAAGTTCATCCATTATTCAGCATCTTTGAGGAGGGACACAGGTGTGTGGGCATCACTTTATCCATTAATCTTTCATCTTCCTACCTTACCGTTCCAGCACACAACACACAGCCTCCCAATACGTGCAAGAAAAGGGATGATACAAGATTAGGGAGGCCGGCTGGGACGGAAATTAAAACCCAAACTCAATTAAAGTGTGGGCCTCATACCTCCATCCTTTCTTCTTTATGATGTTCCCAAGGACCACTTCTGCCCTGCAAAGCGGCGGGGAGAGAAGACACGATTAAATAAAGATAAGTTTTAAAATGATACATGGCTATCTTAGGGGTGATCTCAAGGCCTAAATTATGTATAATGCATGGGAGAGCTTTTACTTGAAAGAGCACCAGTTTAGGACCGTGAGTGTGAATTAGCTGCCCAGTTGGAGTCAGCAGGGCTTGTCTCCAGCTGTGCTGTAAAGCCAGCTCTATGGAACTCATGGAAGCCACAAGGATGCTAATGAGTGACACTTGGATCAACACAGGGCTCATTAGGGCTGGGGAGAAACCTGTCAGTAGGATGTCTCTCCGGCGGCAGCCCTCACTCTCTGTCAAATAATGAGACTCTTGCTCACAGCATAAATACCGTATTGGAAGTTCCTTAGGGGTAAACAACTACAGTTTGTTTGTTGTTTACCCATGAGATGGCATTAGTGCTCTTGCCATTACCACTGAGTCCGTGTCAAGACAGTCTGACAGTCTGACATGTAGCAGCAGATCAGACAAGGCTGAGAGACTGTCATGCCTGCACAAATGTCAGTTAATGGGTCATTACAAATATTACATTTTAAGGAAAATGAAGGTATATTTTGATTTGGATCCGATTCTCATATTTTTGGTCCTTTGATAGAATAATGTATCATAGTGCCAAACACCTTATTTGATAACTAATTTACCACTTAGTCAGAAATTAACCGATAACCAGAGGCAAACCCTGTAATATGACTTCATAGCACCAATCAGTAATTATCCATCTCCCTTTTCTCCCTGTTACATAGTTTGTGGATGTATTTCATGCATATTCATCTTGACTGTGTGATTCTCACACATTTTGCAGTGTCATTCTGGATACTTATCAGGCAGATGCTCTTACTGATGCTGTGAGGTTAATTTCAGCCCCACTGACAGATCCAACGGTATATATATACATTGTATGCATGTCAGGGCCAAAACTTGCCAGACAATGATATAAGGGGTGAGTAAGAGTTAAAAAATACATATCAAATCAATGAAGATGAGTTTTTTATCCAGGGGAAGCTGTCATTTGTTAATCAAGTTTCTCGTTTGTATGTGTGTTTTGTTTCTATGTAAGGTTTACAACAAATTACAGTGTTTTGAACCCTTTATAATTATTTTATGATTCAATTGTTCCTCTTTGATTGTCACTTATTGAAAAATAAATAAATAAATTCCTCTTACTGCTCACGTGTGTGCCTCGTACAGTTTGTTGATCCAACAAGCACCACGGGTACAGTGGGTGCAGCAGTACCGCTGGCTGTTTCAGACTTTGCCAGGTACACACACTGTTCTGAACAACGAGCACTCGAGCACTCCTCTGAGAGCAATATCGTTTGTGTGTGTATTTATGTGTGTGCATAACAGTGCGTACATGTATTTGTGTGAGTGTGTCTGGCAAACATTTACACAGAGCACTGTTTGTTGCCCCCCTGAATTATGAGTAATTTGAGAGTCCAAACATAAGGTACAGTTTGCCTTAAGCAGATTGACTTTCTTTATCCATCCATTAATTAGGTCTGTATACCAGCGCTGAGTTGTTGTTATGACTTACAGCAAAATACAATGACAAAATGCTGTATCATCCGTGGTTTTATAATGTTTTATTACTTTCAGATTTCTCTGTAATTAAATGTCCAATTTGTCACTGGTTTACACAATACCATGAAATTACTGTGCATCTAGAGCAAAATGTCTAAGCCTGGAAGAAAACGAAGATAATTCTGTTCTGCCAACTACCCACATACTTTAAAATGCTTTGACGCCATATGTGTTTGCTGATAACAGTGGCAACATGGAATGAGCAGAGCTTGTTTATTTGTGCAATTACACATATTTATTTATAATTTCTGATGAACGGAAGCCTGCATATTGGGATGGATACGGTAGTTAATAATCACAATCAATATCTAAATATCTGTGCTAAATGTTTGTTTTGTGACTGTTTCTCTGTTTTGCAGGTCTAAGCCAGGACAAACATGCCAAACAAACAACCAATAACTGCCAAGCACTGTGAGTGAGCAAGGCACGGACTGCGAGCACAGCTTACAAACCTTGCTGATGTCCGCTAAACACAACGTTAAAGTAGCCTGACTGTACAGCTACTAACACTGCATCACGTTTTCTGAGTCTGATGGGGGAATAGCACTAAGCCAGAATCAAGGACTTCACATGAATGCCTCTTCTATTCTGATGTGCAAAGTGCGTGATATGTTCTACTTGTGTGTATGTGTGTAATATAAGCTCCTTGAGCTGTCAGGATTAACACCTGTGCAACACATACTGAGCTGTGACATGCTGTCACAAACATTTGCACGTGCCTAACAGACTTCTCTGTCTAACTGTAGCACTGTTATCAAACTTGGTAATACCTCTGCATCAAAGACCCATTTTTCTGGCCACATACAAAAAAAGAACGAACAGGAAAAACTGTGGCAACTCTTACAGAACAATACAGCATGCTCTGATGATGTTCAGCAGAAAACAGTTGCTGAGACATTCAAAAATGAGGAAAACCACTTAGATCTACTGCTGGGCTTTCTGTCTTTTGGGTTTCTTTTGACCTTTTTTATGAGACACTAGCACTGATCTGATGCATCTCCCCAAAATAATGGCAGTACTAGAATATCCTCAGGGGATTTAAAAAAGGACTTAGTTAATCAGAGATACTGTTTGCAAAGGATAATCCGTTAGATTATTTCAAAGCACCCAAGTTACTACAAAGCCAGATTAATCCATGCTTGAAGTTAAACCATCACTTCATAAGGCAATAGAAGGCTGCTTTCAAAGGTTAAAAATATCAGTGCTGTCTGTCTTTTTAATTTAGCCCAAGACAAAGAATATCTGAAACCTCGTAAATGGGGCTGTTGTCATACCCCTCTATGTGTACAACAACACCAGAATACTATCTAAAATTATACACTGTCATTACTGATGTTATTTTGTTAAGTGTCAAAAACAAATGAGGTTTAAAGGAGGGACTTATTTTGCTGGAGCTATTGTTCCAATAGCAAATAATTTATTTTTTTAAGTCATTTTACTAAAAAACTGAAGCCATTTGTATTGCTATGCAACTATAGTAGTGTAAAAAAAAAAAAAAAAGTCATCTTTTTTGTGATTTCCAAAAATTGACCTTTAAAGTGTCAGGGATTGTCTTACCATGAGCCTGGATGTGGTATTTAAATCCTCTTTAACGCCCTTAACATTTGTTTGTGCACCGCTGTGAACCTTGCTTGCACCTGTCACTCAGAGAAGGCAGCTTGTATATGCTATAATCTCTACTAGGTGCTTTTATGATTTATTGCATGTGAGAAGCTTGGTAATATATGATGTTACTGCTCACAGCTAGATGACCTGTGGCACAGGATATACTCACTTTCCCGCGGCGTAGACCTCTGCTGTGTCAAACAGATTGATGCCATTTTCATAGGCCAGAGTCATCAGCTGCTCTGCCATCTGTTGAGAAAGCAGTGGGGAAGGAACAGAAAGGGGAGAGGATGGGGTGATAGACCACTGATGTGAGGTGCTAGGACACTTCAATTATTAAACTTCCTTCGACCGACTAAAAAAAGCTTTGCCCTCCTATAACATGTTTATTCTGTGGCTGTTGACTCTCTCTGTCAGTATGTTTTCAATGTATGTAAAAATAGACTTCTTGAGCAATCCAGGATATGTCACAGATCACATGGAGGGTTCCAATTCCAAAGCTTTGACTGATGGAAGATGACAGAATCCATCTGCTCTCACCTCATCCGTTATCTGCCCGCCGAACGTCACCCATGTTCCTAGAGAGGATGACAGGGTAGGTGGGATCTGGTTATAAGCAAATAAAAACCTATGTGCACACAGATGAGCAACTCAACTGTGATACCATATGGTCTGCACAAGACAGACTGCCTATACTGTACTAAAACAGGATCTAGCTAAAAAAGGGCAATGAGTTTGGATAATATATGTAAGCTATTTCTATGACTTCTGCAGAGCCACTGGAACTTATTTCTCAGGCTTAAAAACAACCTTTACACCGTTCTTTTAGATAACAGGCTAGGGAGTCATAAATTCCCCTCACAAATCTTTTCTACAAAGTTTTGGGGGTGAAGTTAATATCTCAGTATGTCTCATGATCCAAAGAGGCTCTTACCTAATCCAAGGCAGGACACCCGCAGGCCTGACTTCCCAAGGTTTCTGTCAAAACAGAGAGTATTTCATCAACATTAATGCAAAACTGAGGTGGCAGTGATATTTTGCACTCTAGTTGTGACTATGGCCATTAGACTAGCACATTGGACTTCATTTTTTACTTTGATTGATTCACTGACGAATAAATAAATAAACAACTCTATCACTCCTCTGTGATGTGCAAAAAGATACTTGCTGTGGTGGAAGCTTATAGTCAGGGAAGTTAAGAAGAACATGGCTTTGTATAGATTTGAAGCCAGTCTGCATCTACCACTGCACTGACATATGTAGATAGCATGGGTAAGGAAAGACAGTAACACGTGTGCTGACAATGAGAATGTGTATATATATGAGTGTGTGTGTGTGTGTGTGTGTGTGTGCAGTGAAATGTCAGGGGAAAGTCAAACAGAGGAAGTGGGTCTTAAGCGGGCCCACCATGACATCCACTGAAATTTCTCGCAGCACACCAGGATTCCTCAGCCGCCATCTGACGATGAAAATCCCCCCGCAGCAGCGCGGAAGCTTGACTATTCACAACAAGTTGCTCCTAAAGCTGGCGTCTCTGAGCCTATCACAGCCCAGACAGACCCCTTTCCTGACAATCACGGCTTTGCTTGGCTCTTTGATTCTTTTGTGCAAGCTTTTAAACGTTTCTAAGACGTCTGTGGTTCCCAGTTAAAAGGCAACATCAAAACAGATTTGTTATGTGCACTTGAGTGACTGATCTGGTTGAATTTGCATTTATATCTTTTTTTTTTTTCTCCCAGTGATGTGTCTCAAGACCTCAGATCGCAGATCTAAAAAATCATTAAACATACAAAATGAAGAACGCTACCCCTGGTCAACCACCTTTAAGAAATACTGGCAGTGTAAAGAGATTAAAGAAATGTGGCATCAGAGATGATGTAACATGTGCAGGAGCCAAAGTGAGCATGTGGGAGAATATCTAATTTATTTTTATAAGACTGCCTGTATAGAAATACAGTTAAAAAGAGTAAAGAGGGAGACACAGGATAGGTGTGCTGCTTGTGTGAGTGTGAGCAGATGTGTGTGTTATGTGACTGCGGTGTGAATTCATGTGTGAGTGGGACTGTGTGTCTGTCTGTGTGTGTGGGTGTTTTGTGAAACCATGATAAGATTACAGAATTGCTGCAGTGACTAACAAAACACTTCTTTCTACATGGTCTGCACATCAAGTCCTAACCGACTAAACCTGTTTAGATTAAATATGGAAATCTTAACATTCCCTCACATTCCCTTTAATCAGGCTAAGTGGGCTACATTTGTGTTTTGTCAAACAAATACAAAAAAATCTCTTCAAATGCTTCAAGTTTCCTTTTGATGTTTCTCCATGCACAATACACTCTATTTTGGAAGAGTTAATCCAGTTATACGTTTAATGCAGCGTCAAGAATCATTAGTCCAGTGCTTTTACTTCACCGAACCACCATGGATACTTGCACAGTCCCTCTGTTCATTTACATTCTTTGTTTTCTAAATTATGAAATAGTATCCAGTTTGTGTATTTCGCAAGTAAAGCATTTTTGTCAACCTTGTTTCCACAAAGAGCTCCATTAAAAAAAATAAACTATGGTCAGTGAGGTCTCTAATCGTGCTATAGTTTGAATCTGAGCGCACCATAATGGCAAGGACATAGCCCACAGATTTATAAGCAAACACAGACAGTCTTTATGGGGAAGTTGGTCTCCAAAACACTGATGTGTGGTAGAGTGCTACTGTACATTCTGCATCGTCCGTTTCAAGACTTGAATTATTCCAAAATTTACACCCCTAATGTGATTAAATGAATTTGTGTTACTGAATATGTTAATACGTGATGCACAGGCATGCTCAGCAACTGCAATGCATTGTAAACCTGTCTAATTAGATAAAAGAGAAACTGTATACACATGCATCTAGAGTTTCCATTCTACAATTTTTGTCTGCATGTCTTGGGGCTTATCGCAAAGCCAAGCTTACTGTGTAAGTGTTGCATAAGCTTACTTTAACCATGAATACTGCACATGCAGTACCAGTTGATTTAAGCACTTCCCCAAACCTAAAAATAAGTAACAAGGATATCAAAATACACAGCTTTGTCCTTACCATTGTTCCCATTGTAACGATGCCCCTTTGTCAGCACATTGTTGTGTTCAATATTTTACTAGAATGGCTTTGAATACTGCATTGTGAGTTGCTGCAATGACCCTCTGGTAGAGCCTGTAAGCACACAGGGGTCAGGTTGCATGCTGAGGCTCAGCAGACATGAACCACAACAGTAAAGTCATCTCACTCACACCCTCCTCAATAATGGAGGAGACAGGTACAGCACAGGACAGTCTTACCACTGCAGCTGCAGGGACAAAGCCAGATGAGATTCAGTGAACAGGACACGTTCGTGACCACAGCACATGTCCAGTAGGCTTGTTTACTTTGAAATATTAGGTAACCCCTCACTTAGGTTTCTATTAACATCAGCCCTCTGATCCCATCAGCTTCAAGCCAAAGTGGACAAGTCAAGGGTTTACATCTGGTGTGAGGGTTTATTTAATTTACAGTGGCTAGGAGATCTATTTAGAGCCTGTGAACACATTGGTCACATTACCCTTTAACTTGACACGAGAATTTTGCATGTCTAAGTCAATCACTTAGCTATGCTGACCTTAGCAGGCCTTTCAAGGAAGGTGACCTTTGGAAAATAGTGGAGATGTTTTTTTCCTAATCAAGGTCAGCTGAAGGGAAGGAAATATCAGAGGTCATCCCAGAGGTTTTTCAGTCATTCATAATCGATTTTTGGATTGCTGATTATTGGACTGTTCTCTCTCAAAAGAAAAGGTAATAGAATTATGTTTAATAGGGAGACATCAACACAGTGATGAAAGTTTAAGTGTTTAATAGGGAGACATCAACACAGTGATGAAAGTTTAAGTGAGAAAGGTAAGCATTACTGTGATTGTCATTGCTAATAAACAGCCAAAGCCCAGTGAAAGCTGAGTAGTGTGCCTATATATTCTTGTCTTTAGTTAAAGATACGCAAGCACTGTTAACTGCTGTGATTCACTTTGTCATCCAGTTTTATTTAAACAATTAGTTAAACCTTGGAGTGGGACATTTCCATTTCAGCAAGACAGAATACACTTATGTCTTACAGACACCACTTGCAAAAATTTCAAGGAGCACAGTCAACGGTCGCACCATTTAAACTGTAACTTTCATAAGGTGTTTACTGGACGCTGAATCCATCAAATCTATATGCTTTAAAATGGAAAGATGTGACAGTGGAACATAGGAAGGACTAAGAGCATGGAGATGGACTTAAAGGGAGAGAGTCAATGTAAAGTCAGAGGACAGGACAGGAAAGGACTGGGTGATGAATGAGAAGACAAGGTCACAGAGCCATAAAGCGGAATGTGTTGAGAGATATGTTCACTGAGCAGAACTATTAATACTACCACACCCTGTGGTTTCGACTTCAGAAAAACACACACCGAATGCCACTTGCTCATGTGGGCTGCAGGTGGTTTCCTCCTCCATTCAGGTTTATGTAACATCCATTCCACTTAAAAGAAAAGGGAGAGAGGGAGGGAGCAACAGTGGAGGATTTTGGGGGGAACAGGGTGAGACACTTTGCTCTGAAAGGCTGATTGCACACTCTGACTGTGGTTAAAGGAAATTTCATAAAAAATTTACAATTTTTCCATTGCCTGTTTCTCTGTATCAGTAAATATATACAAACATACAATGTATCATCCTTATTTATCAAATTATCCTTAATTCACCTCATTGGTAAAAAGCATGAATGGTTGTACGATTTAGTGTGCACACCCAAGCACTCCACAGTGAGGCTCTGTTCACTCGCTGCCAGCTGGATGACCTTTTTTGTAACTCAAAACAAAAAGACCCAATTCCTGTTCCAGATACAGCTCAGAAAGGATTTGCGGGGGTGAGTTTTGACTGAAGGTGAATAGATAAAGATTTCTTTTTCTGAGGTAAAGTGTTGTTTTAGAAGAATAGTTAGGTATTTCAAGAAATACAATAATTATTTATGTGCCCAGAGTTAGATGAGAAAAATCGGTAAAGAGGTGCAAAGCTAGAGCCAGGAAATTATTAGCTTAGTTCAGCAGAAAAACTAAAAGCACAAGGAAATGGCTTTACTTGCTGTGTCCAAATTATATTTTTAAATGCAGTAACATTTTTTTTCTTTTAATAGTAGTGGTTACTTTCCTAAGACTCTGCAGGTCAGCTATCTGTGACACTTTCAGAGGTTGGCCTTGTCCTCATTCTCAATCCAAAGTGCGATAATGTTTTGAATCTTCTCATTTGATTCTCTGCAAGAAAATAAAAAACATTTAAAAAATATGTCAAACCTGTCACTGTCAGAGACCCTTGCATATACTTTTAGCACTCTTGTGACTTTAAGTCCTTGTATGAAACTAGGACAGCAAAGAAAAGCTTCAGTTTGGACATTATAATGAACTTAACCATTAATAAATCATCAATTATATATTTTTGTTGGATGATGCCCTTCTGAGTGTCTGAAATGTTTGTTTTTGATTTGGTCATTTTAAGCTGTTTTTTACTCCTGCCTAGACTAAAGTAAGTGTGCTCTTACATTTAAAAAAGGTAGGTCTTTCACCAAATAGAACCATCACACTGAGCCTGGAGTGAGTTGGGTTGGGTTGTACAACAATCCCAGAGCCTGAGCAGCCACCACTAATGGTCTTTAACTGATTATGATGTGATTATTTATGGGTTGCGTATTTTATCAAAGTCCCACAGTTTTACCAGTTTTATATCTTGTTAAAAGGTTTTGAGAGACTTTGCCGTTAGTCTGTGCATTTTAAGATCCATCGTATCTCATGGAAGCCATTAAATGAACACATGCTCTAATATAATACATGTACTCTGCTAAGTTTGCTTGCAGAGACATATTTGACAAGAGCATGTCAAATGTGATCTTATTTAAGTAAACCAACTTTAAACATATAGCCTGAAACACAGAGCCACTGGCATTGAAGAACTTGAAGACAGCTGTCAATGGCAAGTTTTTTTTTTTTAACTTGCACATAACAGATTGCAAGCTTAAAGGGTTTTCCTGGGGCTGAATTTGTTTTTCTACTAAATAGGGCTTTTTCAAAGGCTCTTGTCTGGGGATAAATCTGCCAGTGCTTACAGGGATGAAAAATCGTTTGCTTTATGCTGGTGAGGAACGAGAGAAAAATTTATCAGAACCTGAGGGGGATTCAAAGTCTGTAATGTAGAACTTACTTGTGCACCAACATGCTTTTAAATTTGATATCCTAGCCAAAGGACACTAATATAGAATATCAACTGACAATGCCGAGAGATCAAATGCATTTTATAATCCTAAATTTGAAGGATAAAGTGAGTAAATATCTTTAAAATTAACCACCAACCCAAAAATTATGCAGAACATTAAAAGAAGCGCAAGGGAAACTTAAACATAAAGGTGATTAATCAATTGGTCATTTAAAAGAAAAAAAATACAACTACACTGACAATTGATTCTAGGGGTGCGCGATAACTATTGGGCCGATAACAGGAAATTATGACGTCATTCCGATAAGTTCAATATCATAACGGATAGCCCCGATAACATATATATTTTTGTCAGCGCGGCTGTGCCTCGCTCCCACTGAGACCCAAATGACCTGCAGTGAATGCTGCGTTCAAGTGACGTCGGCATAATCAGAAAAAC
>JAQNCA010000014.1:10383051-10407858 GCA_029783725.1 Acanthurus tractus
CACACACACACACACACACGCACTCACAGGCTCTAATTAATCTCTATCAGTGAGGCAAAGAAAGAACAGCTGTCTTCATTTTCTCCTTAAACATAAGACAAGTGTGTCTCTCACATGCAGACATGCTTATAGACACATTGGCAAAATATTTCACAACAACCACCCCCTATCTCACTCGCTTTCTTATACACCAACATAGACAAACCCTCAATGCATATAGTGAAACACAAGCCCACATCAATAAATGAACCATCCTACTGTTTGGCAATCCCCCCCCATATGCCCAGAGCAAACAGATGGTGAATGTTCTGAGCACATTTAAGATGTAGTGGCTGCTGTGGCCAGAAATTCCTGCCGTGGATGAGTGTTAGTATATACATTAGAGTGGCCAAAGTATAGTGCTGTGTTTGTATTCTGTTCAACTACAACTGTCTATTTATGATTCATATTTCACGGGGAGTACAGGCTGTGGAAAGCGGGCTCCCTGATGAGGAGCCCACAGAATTCAGGAAAACGTCCCAGCATGCACCCACACTCACGACGCCCCAAATCTCACACCCACAGCTTTTGTCACCCAAGCCTGAGCAATGCATGCTTTTGCACTTGCATAACAAAATATTGGAAAAAAACAATGCTCAAATTCATCTTTCTTTTGGAGAAGGTGGACAGGAAAGTTCTAACAGCTAAGCACCAATTATATTCTTTCTGCAATTATAGATAATAATACAATGCTGATATGCTGATAATTGACGTGCACGTTTCAAGTTTTCTTGTCAATCTTTAACATTCTCCTCCCATATATGTCTTTATAAATACTGCCATCTGTTACATCAAGTGACTTCAAGGTGCACTGAATGAAACCAGAACCAGTGGGACAGGTGTTTTAAAGTGGCATCTTATCTCGGTCTTTGATAATGATACATTACAACTTCTCACAACATGGTGGTTGGATTTAAATGCCATCCGCTTACACAACACTGCCAGTAGCTATTTACTGTGGCTGTGACTCACTGTCAACTTTACAACCAAAAGTGGACCTCCAGAGATGTGAGGAAT
The DNA here is from genome assembly GCA_029783725.1 of Acanthurus tractus. Taxonomy (NCBI): domain Eukaryota; kingdom Metazoa; phylum Chordata; class Actinopteri; order Acanthuriformes; family Acanthuridae; genus Acanthurus; species Acanthurus tractus. Next base: position 10,384,108 of record JAQNCA010000014.1, read on the forward strand.
CCTACTGACAGTCTGGGCTGAAGCGGGTTTACTTGGAGATTTAGACCAGGGTGGGAGGTGAGTCAGCTCTGATTTACATGACCACTGCAGTAAAAGATACTGTGTGCAACACAGCAGAAGTCCTTTGGAGCTGATGCAAACTGTAACAAAGAACAATACTTTTCTCTTACAAAAAAAATCCTCCTAAAGCAAAAAATATCCTCCTAAAGCAAAAATTGTATCTACAACAGCTTACAGAGAGCTCTTATGTTTAGTCTGCACAAAGCACACAAAGCAGTCCAAATGAAAACTGATGCGTATTCAAACATATTCAGCTCAGCATTATTTTGCTGCAGTTTGCTTGTGATGACTACAAAATAAAACTGGTTCTTGAAGAAGTGAGCTATTTCTTCAAGTTCCTTACCTTGGTTGCTTTAGAAAAGAGCTAACAACTGGACTGTGAAAAGCAGGAGCTTTATGGGATTGACTCCCCACCTGCACTGCCTTCCCAATCTCCCAGATATTCTTCCATTTCCTGAGCGAGACTACTTTACATAATCATAAGCCATTTTGTGTGCATCATTAATTCAGTTCTGAGTGAAGCCATTTATTCATTCCTTGGAGGAGGTGCAGGCTCTCACAGTCAAGCTTGATGATTTTAACCAGTAATGCATGCAGACCCAGTGTCACATTACAAACTGCTTAGTCTGTGGTGAGGCGGCCCTCAAACTTGCCGCAATCCTGCCATATCTTGACAAGATGTTCATTTTAATGGGCTTCAATGGCCTTGTGGGGGAGGTCACTTCCAACATAACCTGCATCCTTGTCCATGGATGTAGGCTGACAGTCTTGATTCAAGCTCAAGGCTGCCACAAAGAGGACTGTATGCAAATGAGGCTGATCTAAATTTCACACTGCTATTCTGCAGCGTGGATAGTCAAGGAAAGTTTTGTTGGGTAGATAAGCTCTGACTGAACTTTTCTGGAGAGCAGTTATAAAACCAATAACATCTTCAGCTGTAAAAAAAAAAAAAAAAAAAAGCAGAACTAAAAAACTGAATTTAACAAAGAAAAAAATCTTTTGCTCAAGGATGAAAGGAGAAATGCATGGCCATGTTAAAAGGGTTTGCAAGCTTCAACTCCTAGAGGCACTTTTGAAAGATACACAGTGACAAGAGCGCAGATCACTCCAGCCTACTGTAGTTCCCCTGGGCATAGTGCCTACACCAGCATTAACCTTAGCAGTCTCTCTTTCTTCCTTTTGCTCTCCTCTTCCTTCGCTTTCATTTGTATCTCTTCAAAACCTCAAACACCATGTCATCGCCTCGGTGTATGCACTTCTATGCCTCACACTGCATTCAGGCCTGCATTACCTTCAGTTTACAACAGACACAGAGCCTGTTTTGTGCTTTGGAATGCACTGCGGAAGTGAAGAACACAAATAGCCGCTGGCCCTGTTGGCTGAAAATGAATTTACTCATTCAATATCATTAGCTTTAATAGTGACAGTATGCCAACATGGCGAGTCTGCAACTAGCAAGGCACTGGGATGTGCCTTCAGACAGCAGCACTAAGGATGGCTAATGTGTTTCCTTATATCTAGACCCAATCTTAATTGTGTCTGTCGACAGTCACAGACTACTATTTTTCTACCCGAGAAACATACTCTGCCTTACAGGTATTATACTCAGTTTGTCTTTGAAAGGTTAGGGGCTTGAAAAACATTATTTTAAAAGATAATTCTTTGATTTTAATATTAACACTTCTGTCCTAAATTAAGAAATTCACCATTTAAAAATAACAAACTTATCCAGAACACAATACAAATTTTAAGTAAGAAATGCTAGTCATCTGATGCTCCTGTTTAGCAAAGACATATATGATATATATGTATATTCTATATATATAAATCTAGAAGCTCGACATTAGCCTCAACCATCATATTCTATCATGTTGAGCATTTATTTTCTCTCAGAAAAAAAACACTTTTTAGCAAGAAAACATCAGGTAATACTCCGTTACTAAAACAAACTCTAGAGACATAAGTCTGTTTGTTTTTACATGTCAATTCAACAATTTGCTAGTTACAATAAAGCACGAAAAACAATTGAGGAAAATAGAAAATATCGATATTGAAACAGTTGCAGCTATGCTACAATGTAGCTGAATAATGGAGGTTTTTAGTAAAAGTTTGACATTTTAAATTAATATTTATATATAATAATATAATATGTCATGCCAAACAATTGGTTTTGGTGAGCAGGTAGTGACACTTAGCAAGATATGTAAATCACTCTTGCAAAATAACTCAAGACAAGCTGAAAAATTTGTTTTAAATCCAAATTGGGTCAATCGCATCAATAGCCAGCCTGCTGGAGATCCCAGTATGGAGATCCTAATGTACCTGATCATGTTTAAAGTAGTTGCAAAGTAATTTTCAAACTGACATGGGCTACAGCTTTTGTGATCTATCAGCTTTTAAAGTTACCTAAAAATGCCCTTTGAGTAAAATAATAAATCTTTCATCCACACTATTAAAATGAAACAGAACTGTAAATACTACAGTAGAGCGGTAATCAAATGATTGAAAGGATTGCATAAATATTCAGCACAGCATCATGTCAACATCCAATGTTGTGGGCAAATGCTGTCATTGTGCAAAGTGCTTGTTTTCACGGCATGTCAGAGAAACTCTTTGATAGGACATTCAGGGTTTTTCTAATGGTGACAACTGACTTTACACAGCTTTTGATACAATGACTGGAAATACTGCTTGTCTGAATTTCAACAAAAGGATCTGCAGTAAAAAATTTTAAAATACATCCACAATATAAGAAATCAGTGCTCAGAAGTTACTAGCATAAGGTAAATAAACAGGAAATTTTGTTTCTATAATAATACTACTTTTGCACTTAGCAGGCTAATCTAGGAAAAATACTAATTAACAAATGCAGTTTACTGCACTTCATTGTGCTTGACTGTCAGTCCCACACAGAAGGGAATAGACATCCGTGGCTGCCTATTTCAATTAAATAACATGCAAACCCCTTAGTTTTCAGTAGAAAATAATGCAAATTTTTCCTTGACAAGATCTTACTGTTTTTTATGACCAAATTTGCATAACAATAAAAAGTAAATATGATTATGGAAAGGATAATTAATTAGCTGATGTCAAAATGATGCACTTTGTTTACTGACATCAGTATCAAACAGATAGAGTTTGGCAATTATAGCAGGGAGAAGTAAGAAGGAAAAATTGGCAAAAGCCAAGTGGAGAAATGGCATGTCTTGTACAGATCATGAGTCAAAAAAATTGATGGTCATCATTCCTAATCTACTTTAGTAAGGGGGAAGAAATTCTATTTAATGAGTTCATCAAATAAAGTATTTAAGTATTTGCGCCAAATGTGTAGCTACCAGTGCACACTTCAGACATGCCCTACCTATACTTCATGCCAGTCTTCATGCTTTGCTCGCTTGAGGAAGGCACACTCTGAACAGAGAGCTGTCCCAGACTGCGAGCCACCATCGCCACTGCTCTGAACTTGCTGCGGGTGCCTGTGTTGGGGCTGTTGGCATTCTGTCGGTTTAAGCGGTCCTCTGTGTTGCGGCTCACTCCCCCTCGATGGTCCGTGCATACTAAAGACACCTGCATCCTGGCTTTTGACCAGATTTACTAATTTTCTGGCAGATATTTTTACTTAAAACTCTCTTCTGGCTAAATCAGGTACGGCAAACTCCAAGAGGTGGAAGGTCTCTTGGAGGATCCTCTGAAGACTGTGAGACAGTTCAGTCTGTAGGACGCTACTAATCCGAATGAAGACTCACGCACCCTGTGCCTCCATTAGAAATCACTGCCCAGTTACTTTCGTGACTGATCAGCTCACAATGTTCAGCAGAGAAAGAGGAGCAGAGGGATGGGAGGGCAGGTCAGAATGTATTTAAATAGTAAAGGACTGCTGATCAGGTAAAAAATAAAATCCTCTCAAAGGAAGTCCAAATCCAAGCAAATTATTATAGCATCTGTGCCTCGGTTGATGTGAGAAAAATGTGAAATCACAGCAGACTTTGAATAGGCCTACATAAAATGTCCAGTGCAAAGCTATACATAAAAAAAAAAAAATCCAAATCTGCTATAAATCAAAGTGCAAAAAAGCAGAGTTTGTATGAATTTCCTTCTGCAAGTTTTTCCTTTGTTCACCTGGGTATCCTCCTTCCGCTTTAACATTTAATCAGGGGCTCATCAGAGGCTGACAGGCAGATCTCGAATCTTGCAATATCCTTTTAAAACTGAGCTCAGTGCTAGAGATAACACCTCTTGCTGCCAAGCTGTAAGAGGTGAAACGCAAAGATCCACACAAAGAGATGGAGAGAATAAAACACGAACACACAGTTCCAGGAGGTTTTCATCTCCCCTTCTGAATCCGTCTTGACAGCTGCGCTGGGTGCTGAATATTCTGCTGAATACTACTGCATGTTAGCAAAAGGGCAACCCCACATTCACTCCACAGCTCTGACCGTTGTGTGGATTAAACTTACATCTGTATGCCTCGTGCTCATTGTAAAGCAGCACAGTGCACACAGGCAAGAGATGGGAGGAGAGAAAGAAAGAGAGAGAGAGAGAGAGAGAGAGAGAGAGAGGGAGGGAATGTGGTGGGAGGGATATGAAGAGAAGCTATGAAGAGGAATATTCAGAGAGCTACAGGAGCGTGAGAAAGCAAGGCATTGAAATCTGTTATGTTTACAGCAGGTTTCTTAAGGAAAGGGTAGAGCATGTTTTTGTGCTCTTCTTTGTGCATATTTTGCCCTGCAGGATGGTTTAATATAGTTAGTTCTGTGCAAAGAAAAGGTGGAGAGCTGAATGTTCACTGGTCAGGACTTCGCAATTGCCTATGGTCCCAGAAAAGGGGCTCTCACGTGGTTCTGTTCAACTGCCCATGAAATATTAATTATGTAACTTTAACTGTGACAATATATGTCCAGGGCACAACTGTCACAGACATAACTGAAGTGCTGCATTTTTATCTCCACTGTTTTAGTTCTTCTCTCCTGAATATAATATTGTAAGTGATTAAAATAAATAACTTTATCTTGCATTTTCTAAACAGGGGAAAGAAACAACAAAAGATTTTAGAATAGAACTCAAGCGTATTACTGTGTAACATCTGTTAGTATTTGTGATACTAATCTGATGAACAATAAAAGCACAATGAGTCAGAGCAGGTAAGCGTTAATAGTAAAAATGGCTGAAAATGATAATGGCTGGGGGTTGAAAGTAAACACCACAGTAATTGGACTCATCGCAACACTGGCTGCAGATTGAAGAGACAGTAGATGAGACACATGCTCTCAGTAATATAATACTGAAGCTTATCAGAGTGGACCAGCTTGTGTGCCAGGAAGATAATTAAAAGAGATGCCATCAGGAATAGACATGTATAGTAAAACAGTGGAAGAGGCGACCTCCATCAAAGGAATCCGGCAAACAGGCTGTTGCTAACTGACAGCCCTATTCTTGGAGCTATGACCTTTTGGTCTTTGGACTTAAATAGAACCCTGAGGGGAAAGGTGGTTTAATTCAACGGAAATCTGATTTAAATTTCACACTCTGAACACAGAGGGGGGAGACAAAGCTCAAGACGACCTTTTGAATGTTTCTTCCTCTAACAAGACCAAAGTGAGTTTAAAGAAGACCCTCTACTATCAACGTCATGTTGAATGTGTGACTACATATCAATCTGAACAGGGACACAAGAAGCAACATAGGCAAGGTCAATGGGCTCTTGGCAGGGTCATGTAATAGGCTCTCAGTCAATGTGATGGTGCTGATGCTAGACCCTTTACCCAGTATCTCTGCAAATATGCAGTCATAAATTCAACATGATGTTAGACAAAGCAATTGAGCATGCAAGCAGAAGTCTGACCTGGCATCCCTTCACCACAGAGTACGGTCCATGTAGTCACTGCCAGTGCTGTGGAAACGTGATGCCGCTATCCCCGCCCCCGGGTGTCGTGACATGGGGACGGTACTGAGAAGTAAGAGAGGCCAGGGACAGGAGCTCAGGCTGCACAGATACAGCGTCCATCTTATGATCCACGCTAAGTCGACATAATAAGCCTTACAAAAATCCAACAGCCCAAGCTTGATATACGAACTCGTCCCCAACATTCTGCCTAAACTAAACCTAGTGAAGTTCAAGCAATGTGGTGAAATACATTTTTTTTTCGCACAACCTATGTGACAACTGATTTCTTACCATAAGTCCTCTGTCAAGTCCTCTGTCGAGCCTTAATATATCTCCGTCTAAAAATCTACATATTGACTGATGTGTAGATGCAAGATGCAGTAATCAATACAGGCATGCATCATCTAACAGAGTAGTGATCCATCACATAAATTAATCTATAAAAACAACTATTTTCCACATGCAGATCACATTGGGCTGGTCTGTATTTCTAACCTTTATTTAATTTTACTGTACTGTAAAATGTCTAAAACAGAAACTACCCAACACCACATATACCAATACACCAGGAGCTATAAACTGTCAGAAATATAAGCCAACACAGTGAGCAACAAATATGCTCAATCCAATAAACCATGCCTGTCACACGCAGCGTGATTTAATAATTCACAACAGGCACATCTGCCAACTTTCTTCAGATTGACAGAATGTGTTTCTTTTCCATTTAACTATTTCTAAAAAGCCCAAAAAATATAAGCAAAAGATCAGATTAACAAGTAGATACAATCATTAAAAGATGACTGACACCTTATGGCTGCATGATGACATGTGTGATTCCCTAAAAGAAATCACAATATTAGCAGGTGTTCACTGTGAGCACACCTCGATGAGTGAACCCTCTACATCTGTCTTTAGTTAGAAACCTCTGACCTTGTTCCACATATGCCCACTTGTCAACATGTAACAATGCAGCAGTGTACTCATGCCATTGCAGAAGGGAATGTCTTTCATCTACGTGGCATGAAATACATCTATGTTTATTTCTTTATTGAACTTTTTACTTCCATGAAAAATAAAATTGGATAAGGGGATGTATTTCCTACTGGCCTGCCAGTTAACACACAGCTGAGGTCATTGTGAACAAACGCTAACATGATTTATTTGATCCAGTCTTACATGCACACTTAGGATTCCTTTTTTTTCAGTACTACTATTGAGGCATTATAAGCCTGAAGTATAAGTTGCTTTGTGTTTATTAATCAGGGTATAAATCAGGGTCTGCTGGTGCAAATTTGGAATAAATCTTTACTAACTGTGAGTCATAGGATAGTTATAAGGGATGCTGAATTAAAAATAAGAAACTTTGATCTTACATAATGCTTTTGACTACCACTGTTAAATTCCTAATTGACAACATTGTATAAGGATGCGCACAGTACGGTGACTCAGAATTTGCTCAACTGAATGCATGACTGTTCTTTTCAAATAAGAAGTAATTTTGTGTCAGTGCAAGGACAAAGAATTGAACAATACCTGAAAATCAATTTCTATTAGTTCCCATTGTTAATGCTAGACTAAGTAGCTAGCTGTTAGATAGCAAAGCTGAAAAAAATCTCAGTTCAAAGAAAAGAATTTAATCTCCTCTCATTCAACTTATTATCACAATTCCCTATCCCCCACCCCATGCCATGGCCTTCGTTTTCTTGCTCCTGTCTTTGATTAAGCACTCTGATTATCAAAAAAATCTACTGAGCTGCTAAAATCCCTTTCCGATGCTATCATTGTGAGCTGTGAGTAAATGTAGAAATTTGATAGGGCCCTACACTTCATTCAACGTGCGGGGGAGGAAGAGGAGAAAAAAGGAGAACATGTGTGTTTCTGTGATCACGACTACAGCCAAGTAAAATTCACAAATACCGATGACACTCTCTCTCAGGAGTGAACAGTTGAATAACAAAAGACAGCATTATTCAGATTCGCATTCATTACATAGCACAACAGCTATAAACACCAGCAATCAACTATCAAAGAAAAAGAGAAAGCAGTGGAAATGCATCCCACTTATAGACAAATCTACATCTTTTATTGCCAATAATAGAAATTCAAGCAGCAGAACACACACTCATACACATATACACACAATTTATGCTCTGCTCATCTTGTGCAGCCTCATATCTGGTAGAAGTGTTGGCAATCAATAATGCCATACCATATTGCAGTCTCTGTAGTCCCTCCTGGTTTTAAAGGGGTGTTTCTAAACTAAAACTAAATATTGTAGCTAAGAAGCACAGTGACAGAGAGGGGAAGACATCTACTGTAATACTGAGTAGTCTGTCCTAACAGAGCGATAGAAACTACTCTGACCACAGAGGTACTGTGGGGTACCGTCATGAGCAGTGATCCTCACCACAACGGCACATTAGCTCTAAAAATAGTCACTGGCTCTCTGAATCAATTCTACACAGTGAGCCTGGACAAAATACAAAGAGCGCCCTTGGCCAATGGGGGGGGGGGGTAAAAAGGCTCCTAAATTTGACATTTGTCAACTGCAGAAATGTCTCACGCAGTACTTTCACTAATTTGCTCTCAGGGGCAACATGGGTACCTTCATCAAGCTAGGACTGGCAAATTGAAAGTTGCTGTGGGGTGCAAATCCTGAATCTGTCCAAGCTAGTTTAGCAAGCACTGGCTTTCTACTGCTCTCTGTGGGGACTGTTGCAAAAATCCTCTTATAAGCATTCCTTTGAAATCTGCAATTACATGGGGGGGTAATACATCTTAAAGCAATGAGTACTTTAAACTGGGTTTAACAGAACAACCTAAACTTGTTAATCTAAAGTCTCAGATAGTGTGAGTTCTTTATCTCACTCTAGCTCACCCTTCCTCTGCCTACATCTCCTACTCTTACTTAAAATTATACACAAGCACCATGTCACGACAATGCCTTTGTGGCACGCGGTGATTGTTAATGCAGTGTTTGTTCCCTGCAGTAGATGACCACAAATGTATCATGTGTAGCTTGACCAGCTGTCCAATGGAGGTTTAAGTTCCACTTACTGAGGGTTTAATTGAACAGCATTAGCGAGGAGTAACCGAGTGAAAAGGATGGATGGGGGTAGCGAGTCTGAGGGGTGTCTATATGTGTGTGTGTGTGTGTGAGGGGGATGATAGGGATTTAGGGAGTTAATGGAAAGTGATATGAGGTTGAACAGATTGACAGTGTTGATCGAAAGATGTGGTAATGCTGCTCTAGCAGCTTAACACACTCAAAGGCCGTGTCTATACATACATACCAGCTGACAGTCTCAAAACAGTAATGAGGATGTAATTAACTAAAGATAAAAATTTATTAGAATACTGTTGTCTAAGGTTATCTTTGCACAGCATGGCATTAACATTGAAATAACTGTCAAAAAATACACATATTGCAAAATATTAGATTTAGCACAGTTTAAATAACATCTATGTGATTCTGGGAATTCCTGGGGAAACAGAAAAGTGAAGAGTGACATGGGTCACATCTGTGAGTAGCGAGTGCTGTAATTCTTAACTCTCCAGTGAACATGACAGATTCCCGGTGGACGGAAGGGCTCAGGAGGAGTTGTTGTTTCAGCTGTCCCAACTGACACATCTATCAGAGCAGGAGAGCTGAGACAATCAAAAATAGAGGACAGGGATCCCCTCTTATGTAATAAGAAATCATTTCAATACTCTTTTACTTTAGTTCAAAATGCTCTGTAATAAGACAAATGCTATTATTTTAAATATTGGAATATTAAAACTGAAAATTACAAATTACAATGAGTACAGTGCTATTGTATATATCAGGGATTAATATGGCCAGATAAACTTTTTAGGAAGTAAATTGTTTCTTATAGGGTGTGCAATGGAGTAAATTCACATTGTGAGTTTATGTAAATGTGATGACCATTACAAAACAGCAGTGATTGCACAGTCATGTGAGGATGTCAGCATCACAGCTTGTGTAACAAGGTGATATATTGAACAAAACAGGGCTGATTTACACAGTCCTCTTTAATCTGGAGAAATAGAGAGTGAATGGAGGAAGCAGAATAATCTGTCCCGGTCAACAGAAGATCCTCCCACCTGCCTGTGTGCATTTGTCATACCAAAGGAAAGGTTCACGCAGAGAAGCGTTGCTAGGGAGAAATGTTTTTTTATCACACACATTTCAGTAGGAAGATGTGATTGCTTACTCTTGGAGTCCTGGCATCCTGTGTCCCAGACTGTTTTCAGAAATTTGAGTTCAACGACTGGTGAAGGGAACTGGTTTAGTCCCATGGCCTTAAAAAATTTAAGACATGATGAACCCATTTGAAAAAAATCTACCAAAAGTAGGCTAGCATTTTAACATCTTTTAGAAGTACAAGATTTAAATACACTATATGTAGTATCTGCCTCTAGAATTCTCACATTTAAAACAATGATAATAAAAGGTGAAGCTTGATGATAAAGTGAAGTAGCGTAGGATGATGAGATTTGTTTATTTCATTTTTCAGCAACCTTAACTTTTGACTGATTTCATGCAATTGTTCACGGATGAGCCATTGTATTAAAGTTTTATTTTACATTATGTTTACAACAGTTGTTGACTACTGCCCTTGCTCTCTGACTGGTCTTACTTCAGAATTTACTGGCAGTCAACATAAAACACCTTGAAACACAAGATTGCCTTGAATTAAATTATGAATTTCACTGAATTTGAACATTATTGGAAACATTTGGCATCATGTAGGTACACAACTAACTACATCTATAAAACATATAGTCATTGTTAGTCATTCATACCTGGAAATGCAAGCGAACCATTGATTGGAAAGAACCATTTCATTACGATCAACTAGTATTACAACTCGACAGTCCCCCTATCTATTACATTGAATGACTCATCCCTTTACAACAAATGCCGTCTGAACATAAGTATTTGACACTGCTGTCATACAAGGCTAAATAAGACAAGTAATGCCAAGCTTATGAAACAGAATGTTCACAGAATTCTTAGCTACTGACGTTATGCCATTGAACAGCTCTACCTGTGCAATGTATAGAAACAAGGCATTTCTATAATTTGGTCAAGCTGCTGTTAGTAAATCCCTGACCTTTCCACCTGATAGGTCATCCCAGCTCCAACCTTTAGTCTGGTGGTTCTGGCCTAAGATCTCAGTCTACACCAACACTATGACCTGACACCTTAATATACAAAGTGAACAATCTGAGGGGAAGTACCCGGCAGACTACATAGTATGCAAATGCTAATAATCAGGTCAGAACTGTAGTTTGAGATTAAAAGTTTACAACAGATATTCCCATTGATAAAAACGATAAAAATAAGGACCATTGAAGGATAAAAGAGATCAACAAAGCATAAGAAATGTGGAGAAAAGCAAGGAGAGATTCTGTTAAAAAGCTAAACAAAGCAACAAAAAACATAATTACTGATTAAATTAAGAAAAGAAACTTAAAATATTATCTGTATTTATACAGAACATAATCATCTGCATCAAACATGTTGTTTATTATAGATATTCTCATCATTAGAAAAATAAAGAAAAAATAAAACATAGAAATGAAATTAATATGTTAAAGTAGGGTTTCTAATAAATTAAGAACACACACATACACACAGGGTGCTATATAAAAAGTTTAAGAAAAAAAGGAAAGCAAAGGACATGGCCTTCAGAGAACGTAAAAAAAAGAATTAAAAAAAGAATTAAATCACAGTTTAGGCAAAGATGAAACTTGACAGTTTAGGAAATATGTGCTGAATGTGGTTAAGTAACAGCTTAATGGGATTCGAAGCGACAACGGCACAATTCCAAAGCCTGAGTGTCTAAGGATGGGGACAGCGGAGTGGGCCTCCTACGTCCTGTCACTACTGGGTATTCATAAAGCACAAAGCATTCCCCCTGCAGCCTCCAGTAACACACACACACTAAAATACACACACACACACACACACACACACACACAGACAGAAACACACTTTAAGGCATAATGAAAAGCACACGGTTCATGCAGGATGGCTTGAAAGTATATGTAGGGACAGCAATGCTAACAGGTGTACAGCACGATCAGTCCAACATAAATGAAACCAAAAAACCCTGAAACGGAGCTTCCAGCAAATATTTAGAAACTGGTTGAGGCAACAAGTGTAAAAGTGATGAAACTTATTTACATGTGGTATACAGCAAAAATAAGAAAATATGACTAGTGTTGTATATTTGATGTAAACAACTGCTGAATTGGAAAAGAATTTATAAAAAATCCAGATTACCATGAACGTGATGACACTTTGAACCACCATCTCACAAATGGTGATATCAGCGGTAATAAGAATCAAAATTAATTACTGGAAGAAGCAGCTCTTGAAAGACCTTTAATATTTCAAGAATTTGATTGACAAATGTCAAGGAAACACTAACTACATGTGTGACAAAACTATGCCTCCATTAAAAAAAATCCCAAAAAACTACTACATAAATTATAAAGTTGCAACATTATTTATCGGTGGTAACCCTTAAATGCAAAGACCAAATACAAGGACCAATACAAGACTAAAATAGTTAATATTGCAAATTTAAATATGGTCAATTCAGGATATCTACAAATTATTGATTGACCCATATACTTTGATTAAACTTTGAGCTGAGCTGTCATAGATTGGACACCAGAAATATTGTGATCAACAACCAAAACAAGCTACAATGTATTATCCCAGCATTTCATTTCTCGTGGCTAAACATATTTTCTGACTGGAATATTTTGACACACTGTCAGACTGAGCCGGCCCCTGAAGCTTAAAAAGGAACTAAAGAGGTCAGCACTGGAAACCAAATCCATATCACTCCAAACACCTAAGCATCATCTCCCACACTGGTGACAAAGATAAAGTATTTCTGCTGCTCTCATCACTCTAGCAGGACTGCGAGGCTTTGGGCTTACGGTAAAACATTGGATTCATAGGACTGACTGCAGACCGTTCAGCTGTATCCAGCTGCAGCTGTGGATACAAGTCTGTGGCTAAATTTAGCTCTGGAGTAGGGGATCGCCTGAAGAAAAACGTCACAGTTGTCTGGGCTGACACATATGCTGCTGAGATTGAGTAAATCATTTACTAACTGTTTAAACGGGCTCAGTGCGTATTTATATATACATTAAATGTCTGTGTGTACATCGGAAAAAGAGATGATTGTGGTTGTTAGAGTATTAATGGGACAAATAAATCTGCTGGGACATTGAGAAAACATGTTTGAATTATGCTTTAAAGCAAAAAAAAAAAAAAAAAAAAATTTACTTTAAGTGGCAGTAAAAATTTCTCCATGATGCCACCTGGTGACAAGGCTGCCACCTTGCATCGGTTACTCTAGCTTCACTACGAGGCTAAGTTCAATAGCATCTGATAAATATTAAACCTGGAATACTGAACAATGTGGGAGAGAAAGATGCACTAGATGTGTTCTGTGAAAGCATTATGGCAGTGAATGCAGTGGGGGACATTTTGCATGTTAATCGACTGCTGCTTTTAAAGTGAAACATCTACACCATCTAGTGGAGATCATCTGTTACTAACAGAGAACTTTTCACAGGTGGTTCAAATAACTACCTTAAGACTCAGTGGAAAAAAAAATTCTACAACTTAAAAATACACACCGTAGCTTGACACACATCAGTCATATCTAAACTATGTAATAATGATTATATGATTTGTATAGTATTTGCCCTTTTGCTTGCTCTTGTTCTGTTGAGGAAAAGGGCCAGTGGACAATTTTACCGAATTATCTGAACGTTAGCCGAGACTTGCAGAGACTAGATCTGAAATGATGAGCAAATTAATTTTTAAGTTTTTTTACGCTGTTGTTCAGACAAAACATTTAAAGACTTTTGCTTGGGCCCTTAGAAACTGTGACCACTTTTTTCAATATTTAACTTTTTTTTTTTAATTTCTGAATTATCAGAAATTGAATTTAATGATTAGTCAGTGATATACACAATCATTCATTGTAGCCATAACCTTTATTAATCAATAGATGTTTTTTCATTTTTTAGTTTTTTATTCTTTATCAAATAACTGCAGTATTCATCTTAATTTAATGACAGAATATAGTCATGAAAATGTACCAGAAAATGCTTATATTCCTCTGGGTCACTGCAAGTATAAATCACTTCATAATAAGTCTCTGATGTTGTGCGGACAGTGCATGTGTCAGTTTTTTTTTTTTATGTTTTACTGACCTCTAGTGTCCAAATTTTGGTTTAAGTCTCTATACTGAAACTACTAAAGAAAAGCCACAGCAAGTCACTGTCTAACCACTGGTTTTAAAAGTAGTTTAATCTTTATTTATGTTTTATTATACATAGCTGAAAAACGCCTTATTTGTTTTTTAATATATATTTAAAGAATCTGTGATGTAATGTTCGAACCTGCACATCACAGCTTTTCACAATTTGCAAAAAAACAGCACTGTATGTCAAAGAACAGGGTGTGGTCGCGTAGCTTTGTATGTATGAAGGCATTAGTTGAGAGCATTACCATGTCCATTAGTGTTAAGTCACTAAAGAAATCTATACTCCCCTAGTCAACAGCCATATAGCTCAAACAGGAGACACACAGCTTCCTGTCTCGCCTCATTGAACTCTAGCCGGCTCCTTTACCTGCTGCCTGGCCCTTTCAGTCGGAGGACATGGACACTAGAGAAAGTTTTCCGGTGTTCAAATGGGCCTGCTGAGTAGCAGTATTTTGTTTCAAGGACAAGATAATGAAAATAGAGTAACTGTTTTCTTGAATTTAAATTACATAATACTAATAACCTTGAAAACACATGATTAGGAATAATTTTAGAATAAAGGATGTCTTAGAACCATTGTGTTCATTTACAGTGATTCCTAAAACAAAACACAAAGCAAACTTGACTTACAGGCTCAGTCCTTAAAAAAGCAAGAAAAAGAAAAAAGTGCCATTTTGTTTGCAGTGAGCAAGACAGAGAGTTTAAATGAAAAAGGGTAGAGAGTTGAGAGTAACCTTTTTATCTGTGTTTGTTGGAAAAGGTGATTGCATTGCCAAGAATGGTTAAATGTGGCTAGTGCTGGCCTGCCTTCCTCAACACACACCTGAAATAATGATGAGTTTGAGTCAGAGGTTGCATGTACTCGCTGACCCAATTACAGCACTAATTACAGAGTTGCTGCGATCAGAATAAAAGAAACAGTGGATCCTGTAAGGATTTCCACTGTTTGATGAGCTTATATTTCTCTGGTAAACCAGTGTCAATAACTAAATGCATCTATGCAAAGATATTCACACGCAGACTTGTCACTAGATCTACTAGACTGAACAGTAGAAAACAAAAGGTTCTCTGATCTAAGATAAACAGCATTAGTGTTAATGATACCTTAACAGTATTGATGGTTCGTGTAGGAGGCTTTCCAAGGTTCGTAAGTCAAGAACCACACATGCTCTATGCAATATTAAACTCCTTCTCTCCATCCACACTGGCAAAGCTGCACACAAGCCAGTCACAGGCCAGTGACTGAGGTTTATGCAACAAGGAGGTAACTACAGAAGGCAACATGTTGGAGGTAGTGACAAACAACACAGCCTGTGAATGGCAGCAAAACTTGTTCACCCCAGAAATTGCACCAGGCCAACCATACTTCTTTTCTGGTCACTGGTCTTAGACAAAACAACAGCAGTCAAGCCTGCATGTGATGAAAGTTATCCATGTCCATGACAAAAACAACATCAGCTTGACGGGACTCATTAGTTCACGACAGCTGCTAAGCTTGCTTCATTGGCTCAGTCCTTTGAATAGCAACAGTCTATAAAATAGCCTGGTTGGTAGTATTTCACTGAGTTGATAAGATAAAATGAGCAAATGTTTCATATTGATATGTTGTTCTGCTGTGGTGGCATATTTCATATATTTTTGCAGTGTATTTCTTGACTTATCTTTTTTTCAGTAAATAATTTACTTTAAAACCAAAGATTAGTGTCAAACAATTCAAATGTCACAATATTTTTGACATTACTTTTTTTTATATTTTTGGCACATTGTCTTGAAAGAGTATTGATTATAATGTAAAAATATCTGCATATGAGTGTGGCTATGAAAGCCATTTATCTCAAAAACATTAAGCATCAATGAGCTTAGAAAAAAATTTATTTTCAGCTACATGACCAAGAATTTTTCAGAAAGGCTAATGAGACTTTTAATTCTTTATCTAGCATTTAAGCATTGGGAAAAATTTCAACCCAGAAAAAAACAACTCATTTCGAAAAGTTTGAGATAGACTGTTTCACTGACCAAGAAAGCATTTAGTATTAATTAATATCCGACCTCCAACAAAAATTAGCACAGAGAACACTATAACGCAGACAAATATCATAATATCGAATCCCACACTGCAATATCATGAACACCAAAATCATAAACAATATTTAAAATCATTATATTTCCATAATCATGTTAACATTATCAACATCACAGTTCTACTATGAACAAACACCAAGAGTCCTTTCTGTTCATCAGACAACAAATTCATTGCCAGAAAAGACAGGTGGCCATCTACCTGATCGAGGGGGAAAAAGAAAAGAATGTTTGAGTGAGATTTTAAGGGGCCAGGTAACTCCTTACGGAGCAGTCTGTCCTTCCCATGTAGTTGGGCAAACGAGCCACCGACCTAGATGATTAAAATAAAACCTGAGCCCTAGTACCTTTGCATGAGTGCAGTCTGACCAGAGGACAAAACAAGACTGTACTAATATTAACAAAGAAAAAGCAGACAGGTACATTGCTTCTCTTCAAAGAAATAACTTAACTAGAATCAACAGCAAATGGTATAAAAAAGTGATTTTGAGGCCAACCTTAACAAAAACACTGATATGAAGGCACACCTGTTCAGCACCCTCAAAAATCTGAGCTCTCTTGACCAAAAAGCTGCTCTCACCTGCTGGTTTTCAGCCCCTCTGTCCAGGTCTCGGGAGTATCCGAGTCATTGTCAGGCTCTGCCTCCCTCTTACCTGTACTTCATGCCTGTCTGATAGGACACACACTCCTCCAGGGCCAGGCCATTCATCTTCAGGAAGTCTTCCATGTTTTTAATCTGAGCAGCAACTCTCTGTTCTCGGAGTCTCTGCAGCTCAGCCTGGTCGGGGGGCCTGGCCGGTGGCTGATTTAGCCCCTGATCGGAATGGTAGCGGTTGATCCCGCTCCGGATGCTCTCGCTGTATGACATAGACAGCATCTTGCCGCTGCCACTACTGCTGCTCTTCCGAACACCGCTGCCTGGCGCTGCCGGTTTGGGGATCTGCAGGTTTTCAGGAGGACAGTAACTGGACTTGCATCTGCTTGGGGCCCCACGGGGGCCACCAGCGTACCCTCCCGCAAACATGTCCCCCTCCCCCAATCTACTCCTCCTTCTTGTGGTGCTGAGGTGCCCCGTGCAGTGAAGAATAAAGTAGGTAAATGGATGGAGCAAGGAGCTGGCAGGGCACAGCCACCTCCTTAAATAGCACCTGCTCCCATAAAAAAACAGCTCTCCTGCTTGGGGCAGCACACGGCCATGCATCCTGTAATCAGAGTCGCACAACATAGCCCCACACCACCCTCCCCTGACAGGTACACAATGGCAGGGTTACACTGATAGGGAGCTTTCAGGTCACTTGTTGGTGATTAAGGAGCAGGACCAAAGAGGGGCATGCTATCTGCAAAGGGAAGGCATTCAAACATGCACCAAGCAGAAGGATGGCAAAACATTCTGGCTTTAACTTCTGATTCTGACTGGATCTAAAAGGAGAGCCAAAAGACGAACTTTCTCAGAGTTTCCTGCAATTTTATTTGAGTATGGCCCATAACAAGAGACAAAAGTCCATTTGGACAGGAAGAAAGGGATAAAAGACACAAGATAAACAACTGCATGATATACAATTGCCATGGTTCTTTAATGCAGGTTTGGGCCTTATTTCAGTTCAGGAGTTTAAGGAACCTAAACAAACTGTCTCTCTATTTAAAAACGTAAAAAGAGAGATACAGTCTTTTGTTAAATGCACATGTACTTTTTCTCCAGTTTCCTGATTCTTTA
Organism: Acanthurus tractus; assembly: GCA_029783725.1. Classification (NCBI taxonomy): domain Eukaryota; kingdom Metazoa; phylum Chordata; class Actinopteri; order Acanthuriformes; family Acanthuridae; genus Acanthurus; species Acanthurus tractus. Next base: position 10,402,151 of record JAQNCA010000014.1, read on the forward strand.
AAGGTTACAACATAAAAAGTATTATACTGAATTCAATCAATGGAGGGCAGCACTGAGTCTGTCATCACAACCCTGCAACTTGCTGAATGCACTACTGAGTGCTGACCACAAAGCCATTTTCTAAAGGTAGTGTACAGAATAATACTGAGACTGCAGTTTTGATTTAATACAATTTTACTGTGCGGACCTTCAGACTAATGTTTTTTAATTCAAGTATAACCGATACTGACTTCTCTGAAAAAGATACACAAGGCTTTGTCAAATGTTATCTCTCTTCGAGATTTACAGTTTATAATGAGGTTTTTGAACGAAGCTCTCAATGTTACCCAACTGATTCCGTAAACACCTCTCAAATTTTAAAAATAATAATCCTCAATTTGAATAAAAGCAATTACATACTGCATGAAATCATAAGTCCAACTTAAAAGTTCTGACAGCATTAATAAATATAAATAAACTTGTTTGTACATACAGAGCTCTCTACTCTGTGGCCTAACTAAATATCCCACCCACAGAACTGTAATGAGAAAGTCTTTCAAAACTGAACTCAACTGTGCCACAGGACCCATACCAAGACTACATCTGCTCCAGTGAGCAAGCAGAGCGCTGCTTTGAAGGTGAGCAGCAAGTATAGCTGAATCTGCAATGAATATCACAATCATCTAAAATGAAACTGCACACCACAACTACCATCACAGTCTATCTACTGAATTATTTATTATAATATAATATAATATAATATAATATAATATAATATAATATAATATAATATAATATAATATAATATAATATAATAATTTGAGTAATTACTTAAAGAAGTACCAAAATAAAGACACAACTTTAAATTATATACCCTAAACACGAAAATGGTTCCAGTTTGGGCTACTGTCACTACAAAATCCATTCTTTATAGCTACACAAGGAAATTCTATTTCACTCCTTAAAAGTCTTTTCCCATGTACAATGTTTGAGCAGTACTTTGTACGCCTTTTTACAAAACTGCACACAGAGCTGAAATAACACTGACATCAAACCCCCATTTGAAACTGAGATGCAGTAATAAACCAATATTACATCCAACACATATTGTTTTTATTACAAAATACAGATTTTTAATAACTCCAATACTATCTCTATGACACACAGGATGGAAAAATCTCTAGTTGTTGAAGCTACCATGTAATAACATGACTTAGATCCCTACAACAAATTCTTTATTAATTTCATATCTTGCAAATAATTCTCTCGAACAGCTGGCTGGAGACAAAACACAGAAATAAAAGGAGGAGATGTCAAGCTAGGCAGCATGCATCCACACAATCCCAAACACTCACTTTCACGCCACCAACCCCTTGCATACATTTACAGAAACAAACAATCCAACTCCTGTGGTCATGAGTGCAAATATTTCCTCAAACTCACCCGATTTCTGGGGGGTCGGCTCATGAGCGAGGATTGTGGGGTGCCAGTCTGCTCTTATAAACACACACTGCAGACAGTGATGTGCTGGGTCCACCCAAACTGGGAGTGTCTTACTAGGAAACATCTAAACCAATTAGTGGATAAGAGACTGCATTCCTTCCCTCCCCTCACCACTTGGACCATACTCTATTATCTCCACCAACACCCCCTCCCTCCCTTCCACCCTCCCTCCCCATGAGATCTCGAGGAAGAAATCCATTTATGTCGGTTAGTGGCCCGTCTTGTTTCTGCTAACCGCAGCAAATAATATCAGCCCTGAATTATTCACCAAAGCTTTTGCACTAAAAGCCTCTGATTGTTGTTCCACAGGAAAGAATACTAAGAGCTGGACAATAATGAGAGCCTGGGTGTTGTGTTCACATGACACACACACAAACACATACAGTGTCAAGCAAACACATACTGTAAGTATACACACACACACACACACACACACACACACACACAAAGATAAACCCCACACATGTTCAAGTGCTTGCTGTCTGGGGCATTGTGGAAACCACAGCAATTAAGCACATCTCACAGCATCTCTCTGTATCTCAGTAACATTGTGTTCAGGTCAAGGTCATAATCAATATGTCACGTAAAACATAATGAGAGTTTTAAACAAAGTAGTGTCAGTCACTTGACTAAGTATACTTAAAATAATTTATACTGTCACTAATTTAATATATTTTTGGTAGTACTTGAGATAATATATAAAGATTACCTGCACTAGAATCACAAAAACACACCCTATGTCTTTGGTGTGCACTTTTGGCACAGTCATACAGGCCAAAGTATAAAGTATGTTGGATAAAGTGTGGATGATATGGCCCTGAACTACTTATTATCATATCACATTTTTTCTGTTCTTTACAGCAGTTTAAAACTATACTTCTAATAATATTTACTCAACATTGCTCCGACCAGGATACATGACAGGCTGTGTTAATTAGTGGACCAATTAATAAGCCATTCATTTAAGCTCCTGTTTAAATAGACATATGCCAATTATATGTGGAATAATTAAAACAGCCAGCATGTTTGGATATGCTGACACTGCCAAAGTGCACAGACCCTTGCACTTTAAGTTGGTTATTGTGATTGCACTACATTGACAGCATCTAGATGTATCTTATTTCTAAAAGAAATATGTAACCTCCAACACATCTGGACAACACAAGTGATTCCCTAATTTTCAATGTAATATTAATATAATGGGCTAAAATGGTTCCTAAATATGATTAGTTTAACTTCATTAAGTAAAATTCTGTTTTCTTAGTTTCCTAGGACTCAAAAATACACTGTGATTAACTAATTTTAGCTGGTAAAAACTAATTCAGGTCTCTTAGTCCAAAAAGTGTGTCTTTCAAAGCAGTCATATGACTTGAGTAACTGGTGCAATGCATGGAACAAATCAGTTGCAAGCCAGCTTTTTTATACTCTAAACATGTTTTTTCAACAAAAATCTGAGAGCTAAAGTGGTTAAATTATAATGAATGCTAAACTGTTTATACCATTAACATATGTGTTGAATAAGGTACTTGCGTTAAGAATTTATTTTACATTATGTAATGAAGGTTTTCTCTAATGTATACACATGAGACATGCAGTGGTCAGAAGTCAACGACCTTTATGATCGGAAAGCACTCTCCTCAAGTCTCTTGAAAACTGTAAAAAGGTTTAACGATAGCCTGAGCCGGATATACTTCCCTAAAAGCACTCTTGGTACAGAATTGTGAGGCTGACATAAAATTGCTGTGAACAAACAATCTCACAGACACATAGGGTAGTTTGGATATTTATAATCATAAAGAAAGATTAAAGTTGAGACAAAGCGGTATTAAAACTACACATTATTGTGTAAATTCCATTATACTGTGCTAGCTCGTCACTGTCAGGATCACAGGCTGTCAAAGACAGAGACACAGGGCTAAATTGATCCAACTCACGTAGATCAGGGTAACAGCAAAGGGGATGGTTTGCACAAGAAAATTAAATGCATGAGGCGCCAAGATAAAAATCCAATAGTGAGAGCATTGCACGTACATCCACATAGTCAGGGGTTTTTAGGACTGAATCAGCAGAATATGACCTGATATAAGACCATAAAACATGATTCTACAATAAAGCAGAAAAAACCTGACTGAAAAAATGTGCACTACTAGAGAAGTGAGTATCATCAACTGTACTCCATCAGATCTCAACAGTGTGTCTCGTGTTTTGAACAAGAGAGATAAGGTTCAAGTTCTATGAGGTAAAAAAGGTTTAATATAATAAATACTAATAAATAAAGAAAATGACTATTTGCTTAACCATACCAAAGTGAAAAACAACAAAAAAAGCTAGAAATAAGTTAAGTTAAAAGCCTCTAAGTCACATGTTAGAGTTTGACAAGAACATGAGCAGATGTCTTCAAAGTTACTGCTGCAAAAATGGACTAAAATAAAATAAATCAAAATAAAATGGAAACAATTAGGACAGAAAATTATATAAATAAAATCTTAACTCAGACAGTTATTGCTGATTCAAAGGTTTTATGAGCAACCTTGTAACCAAATCCATCATCACCCCTATCAGGTTCTAATAGGGGTGATGATAGTGCATTGCAAGCTAAATAGTAGATGATGAGTGTTATCTCTGCTGCAGAAGGTTTATTAATGGATATATGGTTTTAAATGACAGAACACCAAGTCTTTACAGCAAGGTTGTTAAAATAAAATAAGATAAAAACAAGGTAAAAAATGTTATATATACATTCCCACATAGTACATATACATTTGCTTTGCGACAATACGCAGTGACTGGCAGATACAGAGAGAGACAGGTACCTGTAGAACTGCAGCTGTCGTTTGGGGCTCCCATAACGAGCACTGAAGAAAGCAGGGGAAAGGAGGAAAAAGGAAAGCTTTTGTTACTTTAAGCAGGAAAGGAAAGAAGTTAGTTACAAACACCACACTGGTGAAAGAAGTAGGCAGCCACAGACAGCACAAAATTTGGGAAAAGAAGAGAAAAGAAACAGAAAATACTGCATTAGAAAAGGCAAACATAAATGTTTTAATTTAAATACAGCATTCTTAAAGCTTTGTTTGTGTAAACTGCTCACTGGATTATGCCGGACCTGTCTAAGCATAAATTTCAAGCCCCCCACAAGATATGACTGCAGAGTCTACACAAAAGCAGTATAATGTATAACATTATAAGAATAACTACACTGCATGGAATGTGCTTTTTTTGCATATTTAAATGTAAATCAAATTCAGACCATCTGGCATATGACCAGACCTGACCAGAATAATTAGTTACCCGTATTAAACAATGTTACTTTTATTCAGATGTCAGATGTCAGCTGACATGCTTCCATGCCATTAGTCTAACCTAGGCCTAAGCAGTTATATCTTTACAATCATAAATGCAGCAATATTTGATGTTTGATGATGCTACAATATTAAAAAGATGACAAAATATTTAAGGCTTTTGCATTAAAATGTATGGAAAAGTAGTTAATATAAACTAGCGTAGTGATTGTTATGAAGATGAGCTGGCAACAAGCATCTATGCTGAGCCTAAATACTCACTTGGAACATGTGACATTTTCCAAGGAGGGGCATGAAAATGTCACATCAAAAACTAATCCACTTATGTTAGTTCATTAGCAAAGTCCATAGAAAAACAAGAGTTCAATAGCCATCCAACAACTTTAGAAAAATATTCTAAAACCTATAGCTGACTGCCACTGCACCACTCGGCCATAATGGTGGTAATGTGAACCAACAGCCATAAAGTTGCTTGAAAAGAACAGCAGAACAGATGCATTTTAAGATAATGAGTCTCTGGCGCCAAACGTTGGTGAACCATAAGACTGCATGATAATCTGTACAAATTCGGTCCACAACTATAGCTCCCACTAGGTAAACACAACACACATCAGGACAACTGAAAATTACAAATGCTCTGATATCCTCAGAGTGTGCGAGAGTGAGTCTACCTGATGATACTATTTAGGGGACCCATTTCAGATATTACCTTTCAGACGTTAAACAGTCAGGGGCAGCAGGTACCTTTGTTGTACTTGTTTCATCAACATTTAAAATTGTATCTATAATTGTAAAAAATTTTTGTTAAGAGACAAAATAATTCAAAACTGATTTAATTTTAGTGAGTGTGTCAGTTGTGAGTGTGCATGTTTATGTGTACTGAGAAATAGTTTTTATACTTATCCTTGGCTGAACTTCAAGCGTTTT
>JAQNCA010000014.1:10409639-10422461 GCA_029783725.1 Acanthurus tractus
TCACTCAGAATCCTTGTGGCTTCGCGAGAAGATTCTGCAGGAACAGATCCTCTGATGTCACCGGAAGATATAGACTAAATGGGGTCATCAGGGGTCACAGGTGACTTCGTTGGTATAAACACTCGACCTGCGCATGCGCGAGATGGATACATTCAGTGCTTGAAGCACCGACTCTGGCGGTCATCCAGGATTCATTTTAACTGATACATTAAGCTGTTCCAGTTAGAAAATACTGAATGGGTAACTAACTGTAATGCTCAGATCATGAGCAGGAATTTGGGTAAAACCTTTAAGTTCAAGGATAGGATCAGGGAACTGTTGTTTACTTATCTTTTTAATACATAAAATCATGTTTATTCAACTTTTACTACTACTAGTAGTTTCACTACATATTTTTCTCCTATCATCCTGCATAAATGACGTTTTGCCAGAAAACTTCTCATATTCACTTACTATAATTTCCATCTTGCTATTGGCTACAATAACCAGGTATGCATGTTTGACCACTCAAACTAAAAGACTGCCATTGAAAATATTAAGCATACAGAACAATGATCAACATGACCCAGACAAGTTTAGGGGAGGATAATTAAAAATGGAGCGCCAACCCTGCCAATGGGGAGACAGGGCCCAATTCAGTGCCTGCCTGGAATGATCCCAGCAGCCATCCAGTTGACCACTGTCAAAATGGTCTAAAGCAAGGTGGATGACAAGTCAATGGGTGGTGCAAGATGTAGGAATGGTATATTTAAGCAGCAAATCAAAGTGCATTGGCTAACCACACAAAAGAATGGACTCAGATTCACTCTAACCGTTTTCTGACTTCAAATGATGCAGAGTTGTGAAGCTGATCCAATAAATATCCAGTTGGTGAGACCGTGGAATTTTTTTCTGGTGTGGTACTTGTGAATTGAAACCAGGCTAAAATAAAAAACTACATTTAGTAAAACAAGTCACAAAGAGAGAGCCCAGTGAAATCATTTAACATTGTATTTGCTTTTTTTTCAAAGGAATACTACATGTCTGCACCACTAGATGGAGTCATCTCTTTACTCAGTGGACATGAGCTGAATAAATTTATCATCGATAATGTAATGTAATAAATCCTATGTAATATCGAACAGCTTAACTGTAAAGATTACAGTACCGTTTAAGTAAAGGCCTTTCATAACAGTCTGGAATAATTAACACAGCTACCTACTTAGACAGATATATAATCACAATACAGATATACAACACAGAAAAACACTCTTGTGCCAAAGGAAAATGCAACACACATACATGTATGTATGTATATACATGTATATATATATATACACACATACACACAGACCCATACACACACAAACTCCCTCACACACATATGTAAAAACTGTAGCTGAACCGTTGCTTAAAGAGACTTGATTCAATGAATTATTCAAAGGTTCTGCCTGTGAGGCAGGCCACTGCCATAGAGGGAGGGCTATAGCAAAAGAGGGCATCAACTAGGGTTTGGGGGGTGGGTCAGGTATGCAGAGATGCCAAAACACACATTAAAAATAACTTATCAGAGCATTTTAAGTTAACAACACAGTTTGGCCCAGTTTAGGTCTAGTTAACAGGAATCTGTGTTTCATAAAATCAGATGAGGAGACCTGCAGAAAGGATGTCATCCTGACAAAACTGTGAGCTGAGATGTTCCATTCTACCCTATTTCACCAGTGGTTGCACTCACGTGAATCATGGCTCGTAACAGCCACTGTAATGATAAGATGAAGGTGACTTTCTCCTCTCATCATTTTCCCAGGAAGTGAATCAGGTGCCCTTTGTTTTCAAGGACTAATTTAACGCCCCCTGCTCAGTTCATTTCAATCATGCTACGATGGGACACTAGCCATACCTACAATCAGGTGATGATGGTGCCATGACCCTGAAGGGTAAAAGGCATGGCAATAGATCTTCCACACAGCATTACCCTGCTGTTCAGCCCTCCACATCCTCTTGATGTGGATCAGAAGACTCAGTGAGTTGGATAGTGCATGTGTGTGTATGTGTATGTCTGGTGGAGTGGGGGATTCTGAAAGTATTCTTTCTTTGGAAACCTTGATGTTTTTCTGTCTCAAGTAGAAATAAACAGGATCTCTTTCAATTTTGGATTGTTGGTTCTACAACAATCTATATATTTGTGTATAAATCACCTTTAATTTAAGTAATTATAACGGCTATTTTACAATATTTTGATTTAACATAAAGTACAATATCAAACATCAAATACCTTACTGTTAATTTTGCAGAAATGAAATTGAAAACAGTAGCTATTCCCCACTGTCAGTAGAATTTTACATGTAAGCATAAGAGCAAAAACTTTAAGTTTAACTACAGTTTAAAACAGTTTAAAACTAAACTAGGTTAATCAGACCCAGAAAAATGTTATCTTGACACAAACATAGCAAAAAAATTGTAATGAAAATGACCAAATAAAATTCACAAGTCAAGCATGTTTGCTGCAGTTTAGGCTATACAGTTAATTATTTTCTGTTCTTTTGATATTTATCTAAAGGACAATCACAAAACGACATCATATCATGTAAACAACGTCCGAAATTTTAACCTAAGGCAAGTTTACCAGCCACAAAATATCATAACTATAATCCTACAGCGTAGTGATTTTGAAATAAACAGGGAAGAGGAACCTGACCACTTGCATGTGCATGGTTGCAGAAATTAGGAAAACTACCACATGAGGTCTTCTCCAGTGCCTTTCGCCCTCTATGCAGTTTAATATAGTGGGTTATCAGCTGTTGTAACCTATTCAGAAAAGTGCACAAAAAAAAAATCGTGCTTACACCTGATCACCGTCTGCAGCACATTGTAGAGCAATGCACCAGTCTCAGAAAAATGCCTGTGGTGAGCTACACTTAGAGTGGTTGCTGCTGCTGACTGCAGCAATGCGGTACACTACAGACTCATCTAGGCTCAAGTTAGAGGGCTCAGATTTACTGCACTAATGGTCCAAGGTGCACTTTGCAGACTGTACAATAGACAGAGAGAGAGAGAGAGAGAGACAGAGAGAGAAATGGACATGTTACAGAGAAAGGAGTCAACACTTAAGTACTATGTGGGTAAAAAAAAAAAGTAAAACAAAGTTATTAAAATAAAAATGTTGTGAGCCCAAGTTTGATTTGTTAGGTACAGAGGAATAACTGTGTACATGACAATGTGTAGCCATCTGATGAGTCTTCAAAACAGATTTCCAGGTTATCCTGTCACTGAAACCTTATAGCCACACACCCACACCAAAGCAGCCGCTTGTGTTCTTCGATGCACTATCATTGTTGATCTGAACACAGGCTAAAGCAATAGTAAGGGAGTAATGGTACAATGAATCATGTTGAACTCTTTCAGTACAGGACATCTGGTATGGTGCAGGGGTCTACCAAGTTCCCACACGAACATATTAAACTAAAAACAGGAAGTTTGTCTCTGCCTTGCACTGCAGCCATATGTGTCTTACACTATATATACTACATACACACATACACTGCGGACCAGCCTCTGGCAAGGGGATGTCATGGCTAAAGCTAACGAGAAGCCAGAGCCTGAAGAACCTCCCTCTCGTTAAGGCCTCCTGATTGGGAACACTTTGGCCTTCCAGTAAAATATTGCAACAAGCAGAGACAGGTGAATAAGACGAATGCACTGTGTCTAAGTTGTTCAGCAGGCATCTTTGCTTTGGTTATTACTTTTTAGCACTAAGTAAGTAACAGTATTAGTTACAGAGATTATACTGCCTAGGCAGAGACAAAAAGCACAAGAAGACTGGAATAATGGTCAGTCTCTGCAACAGCAATAAGTTATTAAAGCTGTTTTATGCCCAAAATATGTAAATAACTTTTTGTGCAATGGAAAATAATTTCATTAGATTTTAAGGCGCAGTAATTATTACAGTAATATTGGCCAATGTTATGGCAATGAAACATTCATACAATTATTTTTAGCATTATTTTTAACTGTCAAATATTAATGGCAGTATTAAATAATAAAAAACACAGTCAGGCTAGAATATAATCTACAGTATGAATAGATGACAGCATGAGGGAGGTGGTGGTGAAACAGGAAAGATTTGATGGAGGGAGGAGAGATGGTGCCATGGCACACCCGATGGGATTAAAAACATGACAAAAACAATGCATCTCCATAGTCTCTGTAAAGCTTTTCTCATACACCTCAGTCTCTCCCAAACTAAATGTAAAACTGAGTCATAAAAAGCTGCTCTTCATGCTTTCCATCCAGAAATCCACCTACACCCAGCCTGAGTGAATTCCCTCTTGAGACAGGGCTTACGTGAGCAAGGCAAGCAGGCAGGCAGTGCTGGCCTGGAAAGCACAGCGTGGTGTTGTGTAGTATGTTGGCAGCTGTGGAAAATACACACAGACCCGAGCAGATGGCTGCAGAAGAGGGAGACAGGCTAACAGACGAGAACTGCCGGGGATATCCTACATGGAAGTTCAGTCAGGCAGATAGAGAGAAAGAAGCTAACCTAACCTTGAATCCACCAAGCAACAAAGAGGATACAGACAGAGTTTCATCTTCTTCCTCTGCTTCTGTGACATTCATCAGAGGATCAAAGTCAAAACTATGTTAAGATGTGAATCGGTGTCAGGGCTTCATATTTGTTCTTATTAAGACAGAATTCGTGGCTTTATAAATGTCTCCTTTCTTCTAAGTTGTGAAGGGCCCTTGATTAGAGAAACAGTGCAGGTCACTGGGTGCCAACAGAGAAAAAAGGGAACAGAAATTTGAATAAACAGCCTATTTATACAGCAAACTTCTAATACAAATCCTCCTCCCCCACTTAAAAGAAGTTAAAAGCGCAACTGAAAGCTCTGCTGTCAGGGATCATTAAATCTTAGGACAGTTGCATTTTTACACACAGAGGTTTACCACATATTATGGTCAAAGTCTATCATCCGCTGCTGTGACTGGTGTTACACAGATTAGAGTTCAGCAATAAAGGTCTAATGTAGGGCATTGTGCATTCAAGAAATAATCCTTGAGACCTTAACAACATCAAACCCCACTTTTGATTTTGTTTGAAGTTTGCATTTTTATTCGGCAATAGCCATTAAAATGTATTTGCTTAGGTGCTGCTTGTTAGATTCTGTCAATTTAAAATTTTGTCAGATAATCTCATAGGCTATTTGCTCAATTTGATTCCCACGAGAGTACGATAAGAAAGCCAAGACCTAGATCTAAAAATACAGTAAATATTTCAGCATGTATACATATGTGCATAGTCTAATACATACCCTTATTACCTGTTTATTGCACAGTGTGAGATGTACGGTCCCAGGTTGCCTGTATCACTGACAGTATAAAGATGAATCAGCACCCTGCATGTCCTTGCTCAACATTTTCCTTCATGCTGTTGTGCTAATTTATAGTGATTCCCTAACACTAAAATTTGGTTCTGCACAAGCTCAGACAAGACATACTATCATTTTTAAACACAAGTCAGGTTTATAGACCATTTGGAAACATAAAAAACAAAGGGTAAAATATCACAAGCAAGTTAGCAAGGGACTGTACAGCTAACTCTTGCCTGTGAAGCTCAAATAAAGCCTTTGCTAGCACTGCAGGGAAAGAACATGCTGCAGTGAACCAGGAGCACAGGGCAGCACACTGCAGCAGAAATATGAAACCATCTTTCTCTTGTTCTGGGTTCATCCCAGCTCTCCCTCTGCACACAAAAGACAATGAAAATTAGGGCTGGAAAGACAAGTGGGATTTTGTGGAGTGCTACTGTCTCATGGACGCTTCACACCTCTGCACTTGCCACATGATATTTTAACTGAAAGTGTCCACAGAGATTAGACAAAGATCAGGGAGCTTTAGGTTAGATCACTGTGCTAGATGACCTTTCCATAATGTGTTCGAACCTGTTAACCTAAAAAGGTAGTGCTTTTAGACCCCTCCCCACATGCTTTAAAGCAACCACATGTTCAAATGAACTGCATGCCCTTGCCTTTCTGACAGGTTTTTTAAATGGTAAAGGCGTAACTATAAGCAGCCATTCAGAAAATTAATATGAGCAATTAATATCACTTAAGCATGCCTGTCAAATCTCTACATTCCACACACGGCTCTATGCTTTACATCCAAGATTCCATTAGTTTCCTAACATCATTTTACTGTGCATATCTCTGTTTTTTAATTTAAGTACAATATATCAGTACCATCCGCATCACTGCACTTGTAATGACATATGGGCATGAGCAGGCTGTACAGAGGACTTCAATATTTAGGTGTGCATAGGTAAGCAGTAAGCATTAGGTTGGTACAAAAACATAGATTGGCTGATGGGCACAAAGTGATGAAGGCGATCAATACGACTCAATCCAGACAGTCATTAGGGAGGATGAAGAGGACAGGGGCAGATCAGTGAAACTATATTAATGCACAACGTTTACATCTGCCCATACAAAAAAAGATAACTTTATTTAATATGTCTGTAGTTCAGCCAACTACAGTATTGCTCCACACATCAGAAACTCACAAATATAATGGCTTCACTTTTTCGCAGCTGAAGCTAATTTATAAAATTACTAATAAATACTGTACCAGCTTTGGAGGCAAAGACAAGAGGTTAAATGTTTGTATGGTAGAACTGGGTTCTAAATAGCCTTTTTACGTGTTAACTGGAAACTGGTCTAAAAAACAAATTTTGAGACATGTTGGTATTTTCCTACTGTAAGAGCCTCACTCAAACACAAAACCAGTGGAAAGGGTCAGCCTACACAGCTCCCCATCTGAATAATGAAAAAGTGTTGCTAAGTTGATCTCAACAATAACCATAAACACAGACGTTACAGCCTGTATAGCCCATTTAAGTCGGTGTTTGTGGATGGCAGAGAGCTACTGCAACAGAAAAGAAAAATCATTCAATACTTGCTTCTACAGCTAGTTTTCTATTTACATGATCACACTAATCTTTTAAATAGATTGTTAAAAAATTCCTGATGTTTTTGTTTGTTTTTCCAATTCCATGATATCTTTACATTTAAAAGCCCTTAATACCTTCAATATTATGTTGCAGCCATACAGGATTCATCCTTTACCCTCAGGGTGTTACTGTACCACTCTGGTAGATGCTGTTTCCAATGGATGGGGGTAAAAACATGAGTATGGTCCAGAGTTCCCTAATGAAATCTGGCGTAAATGCAGTAAGTGGCTGGCGGGTCTTTGAACAGACTTGAGTGGCCTCAGGAGAGGTGGTCTATGGTGGCGTGAACTAACACACACCTTCTGAGGAGAAGGTGGGAAAAGTGACAAAGAATTTAAAACAAAACATTGCCTGAAAACAAAAAATAGGAGAAGGAAAGGGAAAAGGAGGTGAGAGGAAAAAAAGAAACAGAAGACAGTAGTTGAGGAGACATTGTGGGGAAAAAGCTGAGTAGGTACTAGAGAGCAGACTGGTCCACAGAGTCCCTGTTCTGCAGAACAGCAGTGCTATGCATCACTCCTACTACTGTGATTTCTCTCTTTCTCAGACCTTCACTTCCCTCCTGTTATGTCTTGCAGTTATGCTTGACACGTGACTGTAGTTCTGGGTGACATGAACCAAAAATCATATATTAGTATTTTCAGGCCGCATTAACATACAGATCTATCTCAGTACTTTCTATGAAGAGGTCTTAATGTCTAAATTCATTTATAAGTCAAAGTCACATTTTGAGATGTCACAAGCATATCTATTACAGCAGACCGTGAGCAAAACAAAAAAGACACGGATTCCTTTTGTTTGCAAAACATGCAAAAAATGATATAAATTCTGTAAATTGTAAGGCTTTATTATTTTACAGCTAAAAGATGAAGTCTAATTCCAACTTCACAATATTTTTGACCATATACATCAATAACAATATTGCAGCACTGTAGGGATGACCAATAATCCTAAAAAATATATGTGTTCACACAATTATATTTCTGATAAATAAGCACTATCTGGATGTAATCACGACATGGGCAAAGGGAAATTTTAGGGCAGCTAGAAAAATCTGACAAGTCCAGAAAATTACATAATTTTACTGTAATTCAGACTTTAAAACCATGACAAGATAACACTTGAACATAAAAAAATCTAAGAGGATATCTTGTCTCACAATATTGAAGCAATTCAGTCTGATGACAATATGAATGTCTAGAAGAGCCCAGATTAAAACATGTTATCGTAATTCAAGTTAGTGGAAGACTTAACATAAAGTTAGTCTACTCAGTGGATGGAAGCCTCGGTTGCACAAGCTCCAGGCCCTAGCTGGATGCCACCCAAGCCATCCAGATCTGGCATCAGGCTAGCATTCAACCTAAAAGACCAGTATTCACAGAGTGGAAAAGGAATGCTGAGGTTCCACTGACACTTCACAAAATCTCCCATATTTATGCAGCTGCTCATCATTGCCTGACAGACTAATTTTCTATTTTTGAAAATCTCACTCTGTCACTCACAACCATGACTTTGTTTGTAAGGATTTTTAATGGATATTTAACTGAAACGAAATAAGCGAGCTGGTAGGGAGGTGTCATCAACTCTTGTGGCATACTCTTTAGATTATAACAAACAAGTTCAACAGGTTAACAACAACATGCAACCTTAGTGTTTGTTTGTTTTTTTAAGTCCCGTCCAATCACACAAGTTTTTATGGGCTTCCACAGCCATGTTAGTATAAAGTATAAGTGTTAGTATAAGTGTGTGTTCCTATGTCCTACTTGATTGTCTGCTGCATGTGATCTTCTGATTAAAATGAATTTAAAAAATAAATTGTAATTAAAAAATAGTCACATTACAGTTAATTACAGTTACAGGATAGTAGTTACAGTGCCACCCACTCAGCCACACAGTCAATGCTACTTTTCCCACTCAATGTGTTAATGCAGACTAAGATGACCAGTGCACTTAGTTGCACAGGGAACATTCTGTACTTTTGAAAAATGCATGCAGATTTTTATGTATACTACTTATATTGATCAGGTTTGTGTGCAGTTATATTAAAGCATGAAAGTACCATTTTTCCTTGAATATTTTTTATTTAATGCATTAAGTGTCAAAGCATTTCCTGTCATTGCACTTACCTAAGAAAAAGCCAGCTCCATCACAACTGCCTTTTTCTAAGGTAATACACTAATCCTTCATTATCTCTTCTTAGTTTATTGAGTTTACTTCACAATCAGTGATGATGGAAGCAGTAAGTTCTCAAGAACCACAGGTAGTCATTTGAGTGGGTCTGTTTGGTATTAAATGACAATTAAATGACCTAACTCAACTTCAGCTTTCAACTTTATGTCCCTGTAGGGCAACTGGCTTTGCAACAAGTAAAAATAAAAAGGCAAAAAATAAACATATAAATAAATACAAAGCCATACATTCAGCATATGGGGTATTTTGATGATAAATAAACAAATGAATAAATATACAGCAATCAAACTCGCACAATTAGTAACAAAATCCCACAAATGATCCTGTGGTCAAACTTTTGTATGGCAGGGGGTGTTAATGACTAGCATTTCTTGTACAGACTAGCAAGGTTTGCAACAGACTTGCAAAGTTTGCAAAATTTAACAGATGAGTCATAAAACTAATCAGGCATGTCCCTAATTTTGATACATACTTTTTTAAGCGTGTGTTATAGATTTTCTATAATCTTCTGTACTATCTTTAATTTGGATATAACTGCCAAAGGTACAATGCTAGCAAGGATGAAAGGAGGCTGTGAGAGCCACCGTGAATGAAGCAGAGACATGGGACTAGATCCAGTATCAAACAGGCCCCAGGACTAAATCATTAAACACAGCAGGAAAAAATAAATTTCAATATTGCTAGTTCTTTTTTAACTACTTTTTGACATTTTGGTTCCCTTTATTTTCACTTCAGCATCATCTCTACTATCTGTGTTGCACTTCCATCCCCAACTTGTGTGCCAAGGAGAGCTCATTGTTGTAAGTGTTATTAAAACTTTTCTTGATTAAAAAGTCATTACTTGACCAATACACAAACAATGTTTCAACCTGATCCGTCTACAGTCAGTTATTCACCATCCTTATGTTTTAGAGTAATACAGTAAGCTGGTTAGGCTGATAGCAAATATGCTACATAAAGCTAACCAAAAGCTGTTTGTATAACTGTTTAGATTAGTTTGCCACTGATCTTAAAATTTGGGAAATTCTTGTTAACTTGTTAACTTAGCTCCAGAAAAAAGTCCTCCTTTAAATACTGTAAGCATAAAATGTAGGGGCTTCCATTCCAGTGATCGCATACATGTGTGCAGTTTCGACTCACCCATTGATGACTTGGCCGAGTCACTTTCCACACACACCACCTCAGGACACTTAGTAGACAGCGTTTGTTGTTACATTCTTATAGAAGCTTCAAAATGGAAACGCAATTCACTTATCTTTGTGACTGCAGCATTTGTACTCCAGAGGGTACTGCAACTAATTGATTAGTTAAGCTATGCTACCTTTGGTCTGACTCAAATGGACAATGACAAACTCAAAACTCCTGTAGCTCATACTCAGACTGGTTGCTGGATTTTTTTTTTGTTTGTACAATGAAAGAAGTGAATCGCTTTCAAACAGAATCTGAGTGCAACCACTGGAGCAGCCCAGAAAGCGTCTAAAATACTCAGTGCTTTCTGTTGAAAATAGGACAAACTTAATGGCCAGATGCAAGTGCCCAAACAATGACCGTACCGTAGTGTATGGATCCATCTAAGCATACTTTAACATAGTAGCTATTCGAGTTTCTATAGGAGGACGCAAAGAAGACTGACACCAAGAGGATTTTTCCCTTTTTTGCACAAATACAAACACACATATTATGTCAGACTAACTCAACAAACCCATAGTCCCTGTGCTGTCTAGCATGAAAATAGTGGCAGGTTTCCTGAGGCATAAAGCGTTAACGTCATGCTGTTTATTTATGTCCACATATATGCCACTGGCCAGCCCATAGTTTATGTCACAGACTATCATTGTAGAAGTTCAAGTATATGTTTACCAACTGATTCCAGTGTGCCTCAAGCAACAGCAGCTACACTGAAAGAACGTAAAGGTACTTGTTTTGATCCTGTGTGTCAGTACAATGTGTCCAGGTGTTTGGGTGAATCAACATGGCCATCTGTACTGCTACATTAACCTTAGTTAACCATAAGGTTAACAAAAGGCAACGTGTAGGACTGAAAATATGAAATTCTGCTTGCATCCACTGCTGCATCTTGATGCAACAAAATTTTTCAATCCTGTAAATGACTTAAAAACCCTAATTTCTTTTGGTTTGAAAAAAAATCCTAAAAAAGTCAGAAACGGTAAAAATGTGCTGTCTTTCATGGAGTCTTTCCATCTTTAACATCTCAATATCTGTTTCTCTGTTTTTGTCACTCTGCCCCCTACAGTGTGGTCCATCTGTCTCTCAACCTGTTTTAAGCGGCCTTTTTTTGTACATATTACTCTACCTTTGCTACATCACTTTCCATTTTCTGAATAATGTACCATTTCATACAGTATTTGTACAATTGTTCTCAAAAGATAACCCCTTCATCCCTCTTGTTAGTGGATTTTGAAACCTGAAATTTTCTGTTACAAAAATCTGTAAGGAGACAGTAGAAAATGTGCTCAGGATGAACAGAGATCTCACCAGAGACGCTTCCAGGACACAATGGATTTTCTATGCAAGTAGGTTCCGCAAAAATAAATATTGTTTTGCAAATGACTGACGAGACAAAGTGCTGATTGCATGGGTACTATCACTGGCTGGCTTCTCAGTAGGTATGCGCCTTTTTTCCTTCCCAACTACTAATTTCCAAAGTTGTAAAGAATACCATCACATCTCATCAAATGCTGATCATCAACTCATTAAACAATGATGAGGGTAGGCACATAATCACCCAAACTGAATAACCAAGAGTGAAAAAAACTTTACCTGTCCAGCAGTTTCTAGGTTGTTGTACAACTAGCCGATAACCGGGACACAATTTGACATTAACAGCATGTATCCATTCTGCCTGGTGTCATCAGCCGGGCTGCTATGGGGGGTGGGAATAAGTCTTGGCAAGCATTAACCCCCTAAGTATTAAATGAGCAGTGTCTGAATGCCACAGCTTACATAAACATTTTTGCTAAATGGGCACATCATTACTTGAGTGTTTCCCACAAAGATTTTACCAAGGCAGGCTGCCCAGGTATTTTTAAAGCCATCAACAGCACATTTAGTGACCCATTTTAGCATTGTTTTTAAAAATCTGTCTGGGGGAGACCACATCCACAATCGATTAACTAGTGGAAAATCTCCCTTTACTCTAAGCCCTCTGCACCTGTTCTTCCTAGTTTCTACTGAAAATTGCACATGTAATGCTAAGAAAGAGAAACAGAAAGGGAGAGAACATATACTCTGGTACTTTCTCCCTCCTATAAATACACTGGTTATTATATGACCTTACTAGAATATGACTGATAATTAATTAGGAAAATGGTAAAACAAAAGCAAAAACAAAATAACAAACGAACTCCAAGACATAGTTGGAGACTCTAGTGTGACACCAGGACTGTCAATATGCTAAAATTGTCTTATAACTCTCAAATATATACTTATTAAAAGGCAGCAATGCTTTTTTAAGAGTCAGTCAGTAATCATCTTTGCAAGATCAATGTTGAGTATAACGTGAACTTTCTAAATTGTGATTAAGAGACTACCATTAACAAAATCAAATAGCAGTTGTCATATCTAGAAAGTTATGTTAAGTTACATTTAGTTTTGTCTCGTGTCTATGTTGTCTCGTGACTTCCTGTTTT
>JAQNCA010000014.1:10425975-10467395 GCA_029783725.1 Acanthurus tractus
TTATTTGATACTTTTGTTTCCTCTGTAAAGAGTGATTTTGAGTTGTTACTTTGCTATTAAAGAGTCTTTTTGAACATCGATTGCTCCTGAGTCGAGCATTTGGGTTCACCTTTTAGCTTAGTCGTGACAGCAGTCAGTTGAAACAAATAAGGCTGGTTGACCAACACACACTGCAGCACTGAACAACTTAAAACAAACTCTGAGGTAAAGAAAATAATCCAGTACTATATCTGTTTCACCTCAGAAACCCTACGTTCAGTGTCATAAAATGGTGACTCTACTCTGACCCAAAGATCCAGCTGAGAGGCTGCTCTCCACTGCTGGAGACATAACAATAAAAACAACCGCGCAACAACACCCAAATCCCTCGATTTTTTATTCTCATACAGGCAAGAGGCTGTAGGTGCCCTTAAATTAATAAATTGATCAATTAATGCTTTTAACTTACTTAAATAAAAAGGCAACATATTATTTCTATGAATTTTGAGCTATGTTTTAACTATGAGACAAAGGACACAATAAGTAGTTTGATACACAGGCTACTGGAGCAATTTATTTATACCATTAACATGACTATATATGTGTGCCTGATCTTAGTGCCTAAGATTTGTCCCCCACTCATGTCTTCCTTGTCATGTGTGAGGAGAATATAGGAGCCTGAGATTTAACCTATTTTCCTGAACCATTTCCCCTGTCTCTTTTGAGGCTATCTCATCAAGATAAGCCAAAGCACTTTTTCAGTCAGCAGCTGGTTCGGCCCACATGTGTTGTAGCCAACTAGAGGCCCCTGGAGCAGAACAAGCATAGCCTGGGTCTGTGCAAGGGATGAAAGACTGAATGAGCCGTGACACATCTGAGCCATGTGTAATCTTAACACTTCCCCTAGTGTCCCACAGAACGGGACAGAATCGCTAATTTGTGAACATCACACTGAACTTAACCAAAGTCTATTGGTCTAATATGTATCATTTTAGCCTAAAATAAATATTAAGTATATTTTGAATGCAAGTAAGTCATTATATAAAAAAGAGACAATTAAATTCTGGAGCTTTACCAATGTAAGCGTGAATAGATTTGGAATAAAAAAATATAAAGTAAAGAAACAGTTCATAGGTTTAAAACTGAGGCATTTTTATCAATCTTAAGTATTTGCAGCAAGTACAGACATGTCCCCAATAACTCAGCCATCATACACAGCATGATGTCTCAAAACACATTTCAACATTCACAATATTCAGTGCTAAAATGTTATTTACACCTGCAATATTATTGCTATAATACACATGGACACTGTACACGGTGTTGACATCTATCAAGATGACCAGGATCTGATCGGTGTCAACTGCATCTATACTCACAAATCAACACTGACACTACCTCAATAAAAGAGGCTGCGAAAAAATGACTATGGCACCATAACTCATGATGATTACAGCATATCTCTGTATGGTCAATGTCATCAGAGAAACAATGGGGGGTAGACCGTACATCTGTGACCTGATTGGTGAGCGCATGTGGGAAAATTTGTTCTTAGCTGTTCAGAACTTTCAGACCATGATGTTTGTGGTCAGAACCGAGAAGGAGGCTACATGTAGACAATAGTTCCATGGCTCCAGACCACAGTCCTTTCGTGGCATTTTGCACAAGTGACTTGAAAGTATGTCTACCTGTTTTTAAGTTTGTTTTATTTAATCTTCATCTTATATCACATGAAACACAATGAGCAGGGCTGACCCTTATTTTACAAAAACGCAGCACAATGAGCATATATCCTTTTATAAACAGCAATCTAGCACCAAAAAATTCTCAATAATAGGAAATGGCTTTTGTAAAAAAAAATAAAAATAAGACAGCCTCTTAATCTGCAGAATAAATAAAAAAATAAATAGGGAGTAGATTGTTATACTTTACAAAAAGGTGAAATGGTCTGGGGGTCAGCTATGCTACTTTGTCATGCACATGGTAATTAAAGATATTTAGCTACTTATTATCAGCTCTATTTATCTGCTGTAATTTAATAGGTAGAAAATACATAGAATGCAAATCTCCTATCATCAGCAGCAAACATTATTGTGAATCTGTCTGCAAAGCTAAGGCGTCTGGTGCAGTGCTCACTCCACACAAAACTATAACTATAAAGTTCATCTAAACTGCCTTTTTTCCATTTTTATTTTAGTGGGTGCCCCACTTGATTAGCCACTTAACAAACACCTGCTGAACAAATGTTTGATAAATCACTGAGTTTCCGTGTGTGTGCACTGTGCAAGAATGTGTGTGTGTCTTTTTGTGAGTGTGATGCCCCTTGAGAGCTCCAAAATAAGGCTAATGAAGCTAGACAGGCTGCTAAATCTCAACTGCAGAATGATTACTGAGCTCAGTTTAGGAAATACCCTCACTAAAGCATCCAGCAGACCAAACTGTAAAGGCTGCAGAAGCTCAGGACCTACATTAGTGACAGGGCTGAGTGTAATTTTGTACATGAAAAGCACACATTGACTTTACACAGCATAGCCACCTATACTGGCTGCATAATGACTTGCACTACACTTCACATTACCTGTAACTCATCCACAGTGACTTTTAATGCTTCATGTCAACAACAACTAGTTAATACATTAAATAGTTGATCAACATAAAATTAGTTAGCAACATTTTTGGTAATTAAATTATGATTTGTTATAAGAAAAAGTACACAGGGTTCCACCTTCACAAATGTCAATATGTATTTATGGTTTTTAGCTTTATATAATATAGTATAAAGTATATTGAGTATCTTTGGGTTCTGGACTGTTTGTCACAAAAAAAGCTTTTTAAAAAAAAATCGGGCTCATGTTTAAAGAGATATTGTTCCAAAATATAATCACAGTACAACTGCTTCATTGTAACTTCTTGCACCTGCTACATGAACAGTGTTCTGTGCTTTACAGTTCTCCATTAGTGTACAACAGAGACAAGAATTTAAATTACTTGGCTGCACCTCATGCTGAGATGTTTGTCTTCAAGGGGCAAACCGATCTAATAAAAAATCAAGTTACCAATATGTGAGTAATTTCAGTTTAGTCTGTTAAATTTTTTAGGACAGCTTGCACAGACATGATCATCTGCAAGTAGATGATGACATGTTCGCAACAGATTTAGCAAAACACTAAGGCTTGTGTTGATTGTTTAGTCCTGCATGCATACTAAGTCGATTTGTATTAAGAATTAAGATGTTGTTAAATAATCCCTGAAATATATACCTTCTGTATTTTTAGGGATGTTTCTGGTGGAGCAGCATGTCCAGCCGCGGAGCTTGTTTATCAGTACACATGACGAGTATATTTAAAGTCCTGCAAGCAAATTTGTTATCTCCTCTCTGTGGATCTGACACCGTATTCCTATCCAGCTTAGCAAAATTTTGTAAATGTTAACAGTAGTTAACTTATGGCCATGATTTGGATTGTGATATTTAAGCTAAAAAGATAATGTTAAAAAAGGACATGATGATGTGATATTGCTGCACCAAAGACAAACTAATGGACTTTTACATAGCTTGCAGATAAGCTGTCTAATATTATCTGGGTTGAAAACCACATTATCCCCAAATACAAGATGTTCCATTTTTCTTTAACGCTAGACTATCAGACATGTTTTTAACTGGCGTATTTTATGCATCCATTCAAAACACTCATTTAAATCTATCCAGCTGAATACACAGACTCAGTGCAGCATCACAACTTAGCTATGTCTAACCAATTTATTGCACAGAAGTCACACCAAAACCAATTGATCTCTCTCATTTTTGCTTTCAGTCATACTTCTCAACAACAGTTTACACAGTTTTCATTAATACGATGTTGATGCTCAATAACATGGACTGAGCAAATTTTCTGAAAGATGAAATGTCTAATGTAGGTTGAGAAGGGAAGGCCTTGATTGAGTAGTTTGCTAAAGTTGCTGTCTTAGGTAAATATTAGGTTTGTTGTTAGTGTTTGTACTAAATAGCCTATGTTAATTGTAAGACCACAGAACATGGAGATATATATGGTTATGTGCCATTTAACACAGGCTTATAGTTTAAGTGAGGTGGCAGTTATATTTCGCGACCCAAGCTGTCCATGCTGACATTTCACTTGCTGTAATTCCCCCATTCCCCTAATACTCCTGCCATCCAATGACAGCCAGACCCTGTATTGGTGATATGTCACTTAAAAAAAATCAGTTTATCCAGCATTATAGCAACAGCATCAGAAAAGTAGTGTCTCGCTTTCCAAAATAGTGAATGTGAGTGTTAAAATTGTAGGAGCACTTTATCTAACCTTTTCAACGACCAGGTCCTAAGGAAGGTTTAAACCATCCTTCTTGACTGCACCCATCCCCTTCACCCTGAGTTTGGACGATTGCCTTCTGGTTCCAAGTTTAGGTTACCTCCTTTTAGGAGCAACAGATTTAGATACTCCTTTGTCCCCACAGCCATTTCTTTCCTGAATGCAGGTGGGGTGGAGTCAATTAGTTCAATGAGTTTGGAGTAACTAGTAACTTGTTTTTATTTTGTTTTGTTTTGTTTCTTTATTACTTCTGTATTGACACTATGACAAAGTGATGCTGATGATGTTGCTGTTGTTGTTGTTGATCGCCAAGATTACTGCATTTCAGGGTCCCACCCTCCACCCTTTTAATTAATTATTCATATTTTTCCTGTAGCCTATGTCGTGTTTCTTGTCTTGGTCATGTGTTTCTTTTCTTGCTGCAAAGCCAACTGCCCTCTGGGGACAAATGAATAAAGTTGAGTTGAGTTGAGCTGAGTCCTTTGTTTCCTAGTATAATAAGTATTTAGAATGACAACAAAAGAAAGCACTTTCCAGATAAAATTGCTTTCCTTTCTTCATAAGATGTCACATTACCTTGAAGACATTTTGTTTGAAATATTGTACAAAGTATTCTTTGTTGGGTCTTGCCAGATCCTTTCCCTACAATACAAAACAACAAATATCTTTCAGCTGTTCTGGTATTGTCACGGTAGTACCTCACACATCATAAGCCTATTTTTTTGAAAATAGGTTCTTTTAGTATTTACAAAAACAATCCAACTTTGTTAAGAGCTAGATTGTTTAAGGACAAATAAATAGCACATTTAAGTAAAAACCCCATGCTTTCTGCATCAATGTACCACTTCACTGAAAGGACACATCGTCAAAATGAGTCTGCCTTTTTCTGCTTGTTACACAGCACTCAACAGCTTACTGCACCAAACTGAACCCCTGCAGCCTGCCTCTCCTGTGCTTTCTTCTTGGACCAGAGCCCATGGGCAGGCTAACACACATGCTACAAGAATACACACTCACATACACACCACCGTGTACAAACATACACAGGCATGCAGAGATACTGGCCCACAACAATCAGCCTCAGCATGAACTCCCACACATAGACACACATTTAAATGACAGGGTAACACATTGGGCCAAGCACAGATGATTGTCACAACCTCTCAGCAACACACATCACAACACTGAGAGAACAGTTAAAACCTAACTGCAGGGTGTTGCTGGCTGTGGTGACTGCAACAGATGGAACTACTGCAGCAGCAGCCGCTGCAGCAGCAGCAGTGGGGCAGGTAAGGTGAAAAAGGAGTCGAAAGGAGCTTCCTGCTTGAATGTCTGTGTTCAAATGTAATAATTTTGCACAAGCTGGCATGCTGCCTCTCACCATAGCTATATTAAGATGATTCTTTGTCCAACATCCTACAGTATGGCAAAGTCTGGAAAAATTTCAAAAAGATAGTGCATGCATAAAACATGACAGACATTCAGACAGTGAGGTGTAATGGAGTAGAAACAAAGAGAGCGAGCGAGCAAAATACAAGCAGTATAATAAGGTATGCAAAGACTGTATTCAATGCAGCAGTAGCATTATCAGCCGCACTGACAGCTCAGAGACAGTCAGAGAGATCTGGAGAAGTAGATATGCTACCTTGCTAGCATAATGTGTGACAATTTTAAATGCTGCTGCTTAAAGAGAGTATGGGATTTGTTCCCCTTTAGCAACAGACAGGCATGATCATCCTGACTCTCACTGACAGAGCATAATGACAAGAGGCAGGAAGAGGAAAGGGCTGACTGAGAAAGAGGGAGAAGGAGAGAGAGAGAGAGAGAGAGAGATGCCAAAGACATGTAGCCTCAGACCTAGCAATGATGCTCTTAAAACACCCACCTCAGTCTGCTGCTGATTTCTGACGCAGTGAGCACAACCAGGGAGTAAATGCAGAATACAGTTGCCGTGATGGAGGATCAGCAGCCAAAATCCCAGAGAAGGAGCAGGAAAACAGAGAGAGGAGAGTGAAGAGGAATGATACAAGACTGGTGAATGCGAGATCTTGTGTGACTGAGATTATATGCCTAAGTGATTGAGATGAGCATGTATGTCTGACATGAGAAAGACAGAAACACAGAAGGATAGAAAAAGTGACACAAAATAGACAGAACAGGGACGGGGAATGGGGAGAAAGAAAGAAAGAGAGTGAGAAGCGACAGAATAAATGTGCGAGCTTGGAGAGTCACTGAGCAGAGCAGATGCATTAAAGGAAATGCCCCTCCCTCTTTCGTCTACACACACACACACACACACACACACTTCCCTTTGCACTGTCAGCATTCGAGTAAGCATGCATTCAGTGAATCAGAGTGATCTGTAAATGTGAAAGAGGAGAAGGGTGGACCAGCAGACCAGCAGAAAGCAAGGATGTATAAATTTTCATTTTCAATTCAGTTAGGGGGGAGAGAGATAAAAATATTTGTGTTTTTTTAGCTGGCTACAGAGAAGGAGGTATAATATGTTGCAAAGTTTATGCAAACACTTAGGAACACCCATAAATCCTATGCTCTACTATTCCAAGAAAAAACCATCAAAAGTGTCTAACCAACACTGCAACCACAAAAAATCTGGTACCTGCTTTAAGCTCCAACAAGCAGATTCTTTATGCCAAATTGTCTTCCCTATCAGGTCTATTTGCTTACAGTGCATCCTAATTTGCATGCAGTAGGGTGTCAAGTGAGAGGATTACTGCCCTGTGAGAAACAAGAACTCGTAACATAATATGAACAACTGTACATCAAATCTAATGCACCCTTAAATGCATTCACTATTTGTTCTACAGCATTACACACTGTTGTCCAGAACATGGTAATAAGCTATGACACAAGTAGTCTAAGATTTATAAACACAACACCTGGACAAGAGTCTCTCTAATTTCCAGTCTTAAATATGTTTGATACTTACTTCAGGCAGAGTTAGAAGAAAAAAAAATTATGATTCTTATTTCTCGCCATTCTATATTTATTCACAAATGTCAAAAATCAATTCCATAAATGTTAGTTGTGTTGTCAGGAGGAAACAGGCAGAACTGCAGCAACTGGACAGTCAAGAGAGTGCACTCATTAGCATTCTTTTGAGCTCAACAGTTTATTCCTCAAAAAAGGCAGCGGTTGCAAATTTTTTTTCATTTAATGATTTAAGAGATTACCTTTGACAGAAGAACTTGAAGTATGTAATAACCTTTTTATGCAGGGGAGTAAATGTAAAAGCCCCATACAGGTCCCTCGCAAGCATTCTTTTGAGCTCACAGATACTGTTCTGTGCGCTCATATGTGGGGCTGTAAAAGCAAGCTAGCAGACAAGCATTATCAACCAAATGTTACTTGCCGTTAAACTAGCTCATCCAACAAAATGTAAAAGTAATCCTGATTCCATCTTCTCAGCCATGACATCATCTACATTTTTACATCTTCATGCTGGCAACAGCTGTGGTCAGAGACATTCTGTTTTTAGGTTGTCTGTCCATCTGCCTATATGTATGGACATATGTCCCCATGCATGTTTATCCCATGCTCATGGATGTGCATAGGGTGTTTCTTCAAATAAAGCACAACTGTCTAATTGGACTCAAAAATGAGCTGACTAGATTTTGGCGGCAAAAAGTCAAAGGTCAAGGTCACTGTGACATTATGTTAAATTCCTTTAAGTATTCATCATATACAGTATCTAACATGAGTCTTGACTGCCATGAATGTGAACTGAAACATCTTAATGGTTGGCAAAGGCATACCACCACAATTGGATATTTCTATTGTTTCAATTTTTTTTTCAGTGCAAAAGATAGCACATACAAGTGCAGCTTACAACGACAGTCTGCCTCAATGTTTGTTTGTTTTTTGATTACACAAGTTTCTGTGAGATCCAAAGCCCCTTGAAATGCTACTATGAAATTATTTTGTTTACACATTATGCCATGTGTGTGGTCCCGGCTCTTGAGTGAATCATCTAGTGTGTGCAATTTTAAGATCAAATATTAAAATTGGCTACATCTGTTGTTGTCTGTGGTCTCCCATGTTTCTGAAAATCATTCAAGATTTGAAAATCTTTTAGCACGCACCAGGCATTAGCACTTGGGCAAGTGAACTGAAAAGTGAGTATAGTTTACATATTTCAATAAAACTGGGAAGACAGCAAGTGTAACCTTAAATAATTTTAAAAAATGTGACAAATCATACTTGGCACAGTATAAAGTTCTAATAATGAGAAAGGCGTGGTTAACTGCAGGCATTTTTAGCAAAATTTAAAATAACAAAATATGAATATATAAATTATGGTAATGAAAACTTACACAATCACATTCTCCACCTAGTCTGTGGCAATGAATTTCAAAGCACTTTTGCTCCCAAAAGGCAATATTCTTAGATGTGGTCCACCAATTTCCTTTATGTTTATTAACAGAGTGGTGTTCAGATCAGTTTCTTTCAGATTTATAAGAATGAATTTGCCTCATCTTGTTGTTTGTACATATTTGTGTGTGTTGCCCAGATCCTGAGGGTACAGCTATAGCTTCAGTGTTGCGCACCACTGTTCCTGGCCTTTCTCCCTGCACTTAAGCCCCGTCACGGCATCTCCAGCCTCTGCTTTAGCCAGGCTATTGACTCTGTAGCTCACTTCTCTCCAATCATGACACCAAGCATAGCAGGGTATCTGCTAGCTTGACAGTTGACAGGGACCATAGTAAGAGATCTTCACCCACATCTACCATAATAACTACATTTCCCCAGGAGTTTCCCAAACAATAATGCTTCTAAAGTAGGGTTTCTTAAAGCCCAGCAAGACAAGCTAAAGCTCACGTCTCTTACTGAACAAGAGAAAGTGGGAGAGTAGGATATATGTGGTAAAGAAGAAGAAAAGGAGGTGTTAAAGCTGTTCAACTGTTAAGATGTGTTTAGAATTATTTAGAATATAATCGATTTGGACTGTTGAGTTTTGAAATGGAGCCTCAGCTACACTGCTAGCTCCAGGTAAGTCTTCTTTGTACAAGATGCTGAGCGGGCACATGGTTCTGTTAAAATGGGCGATTACACAGGCTCAATAGGGACTGCAGTGAAACAGTATACAGTATATAGGGGGGGATGTGATGTTTCAACAGCCATGTTGATATCGCCCATTGAGAAGTCACACCCCTAGGGCGTATAGTCTGATCAAGTGTGAAGCAGATTCTTCTTTCCTGGGTTTAATGTGTAAATGACTGTAGCAGTGTCAATCAAAATCAAATGCTGATGTAGGCCCACAGAGATCTGCTGCTTCACCCCTTTCACCTCATGTATTAACAACCTCATTCTTTTATTGCAGTACAGAGAAGCCTAGCTGAAAAAAGGCTGAGTCAAACTCAGAGAAATCTGTCTTGTTTCTTTGGAAAACAGTCAGTTTAAAGAAAAAAGTCTGAAAAAACAATTGCATACCTTAAATTGCAGCTTATTAATGACATTTGTTTTATAATATCATATTTTATATTTTTGTGTAATTAAGGCTATGTCCATTCAACAAGAAAGACAAACAAGCATACAGTTGGAATTTTATATGCACTTATTGAAAAACGCTGGGAATGCTCAAGAAACACCTGCCGGGACATTCAACAGGTAAGCAGGTTAGTTGTTAACAGTTGACGGTGAGACTAGATTTGAAATGCACTTTCTCAGCAACGATGAGATAAGCTTTACCATTTCTAAAGCATTAGTCAAACATGACTGTACAAAGGAAATTTCTACATGGGCTTGAGAAAACTACACAGTTTGTTTAAAATTGACTGCATTCTTTTTAATTAACATTTCACACAGCAAAAGAAAATTTGGTACTTGAGGTTACAATACTGAAGTTATCAGCATAACTCTAGACAATGATGTTCAGAAGCCATATTTTTGAAAATGTTCCAGATACAAGTCTAAATTATTGATAAAAATTACCATATCACATTTCTAAAAAACAAATACACTAACGCAAATTACATCTGTTCTTTGCATCTGTACTTTGTATATTATCACAAAAAAGTGTTCAAGAGTAATTGGTTCTGACTAAATTGTCACAATAGACATATTTACACTAATTAATGAGGGCATAAAATCTAACTTTCTCTCTTCAAATACCTGAGACAGCAATAACAAATATTTATGCATCGTTAAAAAATTACTTTAGCTATATATTGACTTGATAATATTGACCTGATAATGTGATCAGTACACTAATGTCTACATTGGTGCAAGTAAACGTGAAAGACGTAATCACTTAACACTTGCAGCCAAATTTGACATCAAATGTCAATCTTATTCAAAAATTGTAGGAATCACTGACTTATATTGGTTTAAAATGTAAACTTATGGAGCCATAAGAAGTGTCAGATATTGACAAATCTATCAATTTTTGCTGGGGACACAAAAATGTTCTTTGATGACAACCCAACTGTCTGCCAATTGTCTATTATCTTTTAAAATGTATCTGCCGAAGCAGCACAGGCACATAAATTCAGTGTCTTCACTGTCTGCAGGCCAGGGCAAGTAGGGGATCTAATCAAGGGATGCAAAGTGCAGCACTCTAATTGCATCATTAGCTAAACCAATGACTCAGTCATAGTGACTTCAGCCTCACCCTCCCCCAATCTCCTCCCTGCTCTGCCCCATCCAGAAATAGGGAGTCAAGCCTCCAGCGCTTTACTGTACAGCTGCTCAAGCAGAATAATTCTAACATGCTATGTGCAACAGCGCAAAATGTTAACGTTCCAGAAATATCCAACTGCAAAACATAGCATTAATGAGAATGTGTACAACTGTCAGCAAGTCACTATTTAGACATGATGCTTGTCTTTCAGGGAGTGGCAAAAATTATCTCTTCATTTTGGGACACAGAAATGAAACATATTAGCTCAGGCAGACAGTGTAGTGATGTTGCCTCAACATGACAGACATAGCCCTATCTAAAATGTTGAAGACTGTCAGAAGGCAAACAACTAGCCTAAGCCATTTCAGAGTGTACCCACAGGTAAAAGTCATACACAGGCGCCTTCTCATGATTTTGATGGGGATTTTGATGTAATGTGATTTTAGCAGTTAACACTGCTCTCCTGATGCAATGTGATTGAGGCAGCCTCACAGCCTTTTTGGCTCACTTTTTTTGATTGTAAAATGGTGAAAGAAAAAAAATAAAAACTTGATTTGCCTCCAGTTTGGATGACCCCTGACTTGCTGTGGTTCTGCATGTTTTGCTAGGAGTGACTATCAGGCGGTTTCTCAGGAGCTGACTATGCAGCCTACCAGAAAAGAACTTTCGTTGAATTTCCTGTCTCTGTAACGTGAAAGAGGCGACATCAACACCTTTGGTCCTTCCTGCTTCAGTGCTAAAACGAAAATGAGAGATCAATCTTGACGGGCCTCGTGTCATTGACAGTATGTCTGTGGTGAGGCTCTACTTGAAAGGAAACAGGACTGTTCATGTCTTGTAATGTCAAATTCAATTCAGAGCAGCTTTAGTAGCGTCCCCTTATCTTCAAGCTTATGACAACGACGGGGGTTGTATCTTTTATACATTCGAGGTTTTCATTAGGTTAGTTGCACGTGTTTGACAGCGCTTTTTCTCGTTGTCACGGTGACGCCTTGTACTATGAGAGGCATTAACCTGGCCTGTGCCGCACTCTATTAGCCATCGTCAGTGTATGCAGCAGCACAGTCTGACTGCGGCTGCTGCTGAGGATGGAGAGCTTCTGGAAACTGACGTCCATGTCGGGTCACATCTGTAGAGCGATCTCTCAATGCTGAGATATGATGTTCCTCTTATTTCACCAGTGTAAATACATCTTTAAATCGCTAACATGTAGGGAATGTTACCTCAGGTTAACGTTACTCTAACCCGGTCAATTTTTAGACGCTGATGTCAATCCATTAACGTTTTTTCATGAATGCAGCAAACTTGAATCTCACCGTTTAACCCACTTAGCAAGCTAATGACGGCCGACCGAATGATTCCTGGTAACAAACACCTGCCCTCTTAATGAATTAACACTTGTCCGTGTTGCTATCGTAACTGTAACGTTACATTATCATGTTAATTTCGAAACCGTTATAGGCTAGTCAACGTTGCCGTGATTAACGTTGCGTAAACTGCTCTGCCAACATAAACTAGCTGAAATTAATATTTCTGAACGCTCTTATGCTAATTTCGGTGACTCATCGTTGTTGTTTAACCTGTTGACAACCAACCCGCCACTTAGTCACGAGAAAAAGCTCAATTCCGCTTACCGTTGGCGAGGTACTGCTTTCCCTTTTCGACTGTATAAACCCTCTTGATTTTGTTGCCCTGACACAACTACCACGCGCTGCATCAGAGCCCCGCCCTACTAGCTGCGGGCGGGCTGCCATTCGTCAGTTACAATACAACTGCAGCCAGGCCGGAGCTTCCCATTGGCCAAACCCCCTGCCAATCTATTTGGATTCTGCTTCCCGCGTTCTAGGCAGAGCTCACAATACATTATGCAGCCTATATTTAGGTGTCAACAACCACTGCAAGCATGTGAAAACAAGTCACAGTGACCTCCAGTATTATTAAAACAGTAGGAGAAGACAAACAGGATTTCATCACATTCATGTTTTAATGAAAAGTAATGTAAAATTCAAGGGTGTAACTATATTAAAATAAAAATAAATTTTATCTCAATTTGAAGGCCTGTGCAGTGATTTTCTATAATGCATTTCAGTGTCACATAACCAAAGGGTGTCTTTATCTGACAACAGAGAAAGAAACACAGAGGAAAACAACAACATGTCAAAACTGAAACACCCTCAGAATTCCAAGGGAGCATAATTTGTTACTAGTGACTGACTTTTTAAACCAGCTACATTAGATTAGTTGTTTCAGGAGAGCCAAACTTATATAGCGGGAAGTGCTGTT
The DNA here is from genome assembly GCA_029783725.1 of Acanthurus tractus. Classification (NCBI taxonomy): domain Eukaryota; kingdom Metazoa; phylum Chordata; class Actinopteri; order Acanthuriformes; family Acanthuridae; genus Acanthurus; species Acanthurus tractus. Next base: position 10,439,206 of record JAQNCA010000014.1, read on the forward strand.
TAAATGTAAGTGAACATGGCTACAGTCAGTCTTTCATCACAAGAGGAGCTTTGACTTGTGCTGCAACCTCAGCCCCCATAAGTTCTTCTACAATCGTCAGGGCAAATTCAAAACTGGTTCCTGGCCCACGGCTGGTGATGTAATGTCCATCCTTCTGTACTCGAGCCTCTGAATATTTATAGTGGTCTAAAAAAAGACAAAGAGCAATACCATAAGGATAATCACAATACGAGAGTCTTAAGTTACAGACTTAAGCCCACACATGGAAGACATCACATTGTGCTACAAGCATTTACAAAGAGATATCTATCACCATTCCAAATGACCCAGTTCTGGTATGTTCTGTCAAATTCCTGCATCCGTTTTCTCTTGAGTGGTGTGCTCTGCTCTGCTGCATAGTGGCATGATTTTCCAAGACAGAGCTACTATAGCACCATCTGCTGCCCTTTGTAAATGATTACAATTACCTCTGTTCTAAGTTAAAACTGCAAATTAGAACTACAAACTCAAAATAATTTAAGGCCACAATCTGATCATTCAAGAATTTCCTCCACCCTTTTGTTTCTACTGAGTGGGTTTTTGTTGTTGTTGTTGTGCTTTCTTTTACCTCCAGCCATCATCTTCTCCTTCATAGCAGGATGTGTAGTCACTGTGCTGCCATACCCGATCCCATGTGCTAGAAGAGCAGTAGGACCTGCAGAGGGGCAAAGCCATATAACAGCTTTTTGTTTATAAATTGTCAGACACAAACAGCTTGTTGCTTGTCTCTGTCCAGGTTTTCACCTTAATGTCAAAATAATGTCCTTTAATCAATTCACTCAAGGTAAGTGATTCAAGGATACATTATTTTTCATTTAAAAAAACAAAAAAACAAACAGATCTGCTTTTAACGTCACTGTTTACAGTAAATATATAAAAAAGACAGTATGGGAACGAAATAAATCAACAACACTATGTCCTAAAGGTGTCCTCAAGAGTACCACTTTTTCTAATAATACACACATACAGTATACAGTGTCAGCCTCCCTCCAAAGACTCTGCACCACATTTAAAAGAGAGAAAAAAAGGAGAGGCTGAAGACATTGACTGCTGCTGCATTAACTTTGGCAATGTCCTAGCACTGCAGTGAGCTCATCCAAAAACTGTTAATAAATAGAAAGTTATTGATTATGCTTCTTGGCTGCCCTCCCATGCAGTCTAAAGATTACATTTCCCCCCAAGCAGAATAGCAGACTGCTGGCTTCAGCCAAGCTGCTCCTGTTACAATCAGTCCCCACCCAGAGGACGCCGGTCTAAGAGAAAGACAGACCTTTTGAAACCTGGACTCAAACAGTGAGTGTGTTGACAACCATCTTTCTAGCACTCATTGAATTCTTCAATGATTCACTTATGTTTTTGTATATGACCTTTAATGCATGCAACTAATATTCACAAAAAAAAATTAATTTAAAAATTAGAAACTTAACCTGCTATGTTTTTTTAAACACTCATTATTTTGGGGGGGGTTTCAATCAAGTCCTTTTTTTCTCATGGACCTTTTGTACTTGTGTGAAGATAATCATTTTCATGTTACAGCAGAATGAGTCTCACAACTGGCCCTCTTGCATTTAATTGTATATTCCTGTGAGGATTTCAGAAATTTTCTAGGACACCCTTCAATCCACTTTGCCGCATTGGTCCCTGTCCCTATTCAGAATGTCCTTTCAGTGTCCTTTCACAGCATACAGAGGCTGTCAAATAAAATGTCAGTGCTTGTTCGTTCACTCAGGGAAAGTTATTAATCAAACCCTCACCCTTTCATTCCAAATGCCAAAAAGAGGTCAAACATGACCACAAATTAATGAAGCATGCGATTTCTTAACAATGTCTGTTTTTTCAGACTGTGGTTAAGGTGTGTCATTAACACTGTTAACGGCACATTCATTTACTGAAATACCAAAAATCCACTGAATCAACTGCCATGAGCACAAAAATGCCCCTTAGTTCTGTCCAAAGTCTTGCTTTCTAGTTAACAAAACTGTTACCCATTTACTGGCACATTAGCTTGGTACATTTAAAACCACCATATCATATCTTCTGTTAAATCAAGTTAAAAATAGTTACAGGTCACATGTTCGCACAGGGCATGGTGTTTTAAACTTTCCAATTGGTTTGTTCTGATATGAAAAAAGCAGGTATATTTCCAGTTCAATCACTCATGAAAATGTTATTTTAAAAATTAAGTACTTGAATAAACTGCATTGTGTAAGTTGAGTTATTTCCATGTTTTTGATTAAAAGCAACAATATGGTAGTCAAATTGCGAGTCATGCCATGTTTAAACTCTAACCCATAGAAAGGTGTCACTGTTAGACAACATTCTTGTATAATAATGACTTTGCTTGCTTTTCACAAACTCTACCTGCACAGATGGCTGCAATCAGGCCTTTTCTGCCATCTTGATCCTTCAGCACCTCCTTCACAGCAGGAGACTGCAAAAAAAAGAGTACGAAAACCAGGTGCACAGTGACTCATCTGCAGGTCATGTGATTGCATAATGTACATGCTGACTATGACACAATCACTAAAATAAACTGCCATTGTGCATCTATGTGCATCAAAATTAACCATCAGTGTTTTAAATACAACCACAGATTTAATAAATACAACATAAACAACAATATTTTACTAAAACACTCTTTGGAAGCTCTCATCTGTCAGGTGTGCTTGGTTAAAATACAGACATTTATAATAACAAATTTTTTTGACAATCCTTAAGGCACAACCAGAGATTCCCCTAATCTGCTTCTGTGGTAAAGAGGGATTCAGATTAATAAAGAATATCTACGTTTTTCCTTGTACCGTTTATTTTTTCACAACAGGAGTATAACTTACGATACCAAAAAACAACATAATAGATAAATGCTGTTGAATGGGTCTAATATTACTTTTCAGCTCATTAATTTTTCCATCCAACCAAATTTTATGCATATTTCTCCTGTTCTGCTGCTGTAGCCTGTGCCATCAACTGTTTTGACAAGAGGCAGTCATGTAATAATTAAACAAATATTACCCCTGGATTCATTGGATTATTGTGTCAGAATAACTCATTTATGCGCTTTTAATCTCTGTCTGTTTCCGATTGAGATGTCATTGAGTGTTAGCAGAGACTCTCTATGTAGGGATTGGCCTGCTCACTGGTTCTCAAACAGTTTTGATTTTGTTTTTTAAATGAATGGTCCTCATGAAGCTATTTGTTTCACAGCACACAATACAGGTGGGTAGACACAAGGACAAAGAACAAAACAACATTACACCACTATAAAACAGCCACAACAACAACAATAACATCAACCCACTGCATAAGTCATGCTAGCGTCCTTGGTCAAGATACAATGCAAAATAATGTGGAAAAAGTACCAAAATGGTGAAATTAAGCTTTATATTGTTGTGAACAAGATTGCTTTTAGAACATTGCTATTGCTTTATGTTGCCTTCGGACAGCCTTTTATGATGGGAAACTGTAGCATTAAAATCATTTTTTTCAAAGCCATCACATTCTATTAACAAAAACAGCAGTTTCACCTTGCAGACCTCTCAAGTTGCTTGTCAGTCAGCTAGTTAGTAACAAATTATGTCAGACCCGAACTTACACTTTAAAACAGTGGAGTTATGCAATTATACAAAGAAACCCAGACACCAACCGTAAAACTTTAAACTATTCCTTTAACAATTTTCTTTAGCTTGATCCTGTGAACTGCAATAGAGTTTACATACTAGTAAAAAGAAGGAATGCTCTCAATAGAGGGCTTATAAAAACAGCGAGAAAATGGTTATAACATTTGTAAAGTCCAGTTTGGGAACCAGTGAGCTGGTCTACGTGATTAAAATTCTTGCAGATAAAAACATGAAGGGATCCCTTTTGAACCAATGTATCTGAATATTTCTCACCTCTGCCAAATTCTGGGCCCCTGGCATGCCCCCCGGCAGGAGCACCACATCATATTGCCCCTAGAACACAAACCATGCACATAAAGGGAGATTGTATGGATTGAAATACCTTGATTAACTGAGTTAATAATACAGCAATTGAAAGCATTAAAAAAAAGACAAGACAATGTTTTTAAAGACTTCAGGCTCAGGTTTTAAACTGCTGACAAGGTTAGAAGATAGATGCTGTGGCCAACCTGTTTGCTAGCATCCTCCAGGCTAGCATCAGGGCAAATTACGACATTTCTGCTGCACTGGACGGGGTCTTTGCCCTCCAGTCCTGCAACTGTCACTGATATCTACAGGTATGGGGAGGAAATTCAGAGCACAGCATTAGCATGATGGCACGTCATTGCATCCTGTCTGTACATCGCTGACTGAGGCTTTTATTTTGAAAGCTATCATTTGTCAAAGTAGCGCAGTGACGCAGGACTTTGACATTTAACTTGGCCTCTATTTGCACTCACTTTAAAGGTTGTGAGTGCGTCAACAGTAAACTAATAAACAATCGTTCAGTATAAGGGCAAAAAATTGAAACTGTGGATGGTTAAGTACCGTTAGTGACGTTAATGGCATCGCACCTGTTAGTTCGGCATAGTTAGCAAGCTAATTTGTGTTTACGTTAATGCTACCTCGTTATTCGTTTAACGCCGTGATTTCCACCATTAATTTACAGTAAAAAAATCATTATAGTGCAATTGACTGACTGACGGTGTGGCCCATGATAAAGTAACTTTAGGCTAGCTGGCTATATTAGGTTAATCTGTGGCATCACCAGCTAACTTACTGCTAACAGCAGTCAAAAAACCTGCAGATGAGACAAACGTCACAAACCCCAGCTCTACGCATGACGTCCACTGGAATAACAGTTTCCATCTCCTCTGCACCTTTAGACAGGATTACTAACGCTCTCTTGCCTGCCATGGTTAGCCTGCTTATGCTACTGCTGTGTGCGACGACCAAACACTCAGTAAGTGGGCCGTACTCCGAAGCAAGATAGACATGCTGGCCGTACAGTCGTATTGCAAGTATGGTGTCGGTCACGTGGTGCCATTGATCCAAAAAATACTTTTTTCCCATTGACTGACATGGGGAAAGAGACGTATATAATTCAGCAGATACATTTTCTGTAAGCACATTAACTTACGAGTAGGAACACTTAACAGTCTTTTTTTTTAATTATGCTGTTTTCTTTTTCAATTCTGCCCTAGTATCAGAGATCGGAGGTATTTTTCACGGCCTTGTGAACGCGCATCAGAACCACACACACCTGCACGTTCATGTGCTACACGGCTAGTCGCGGACGTGTAGGCTAACTAATCCATCATTGATGTACTTTATTTCTTTAATCTTGAGCAATAATACATTCACATATGCATTGGTGTATTAACGTTAACGTTGGTTAAGTTTGATTCTGTTAAGAGATAATGAAAGTCAGTTAATTTGATTTAGTTTTGGCTATTTTTCCCGATCCTCATTCCCAGTCAACCCTAACCCTTATAATAATCTCGTTATGATTACGTTTTCATATACCGCTGCACTATCTATGATATAAAATTTTATATTTAAATGACAATAGGATGATGATGGTCTCTAATTATGGTCATCATTATTGTTTTTTAAACACAAACTTGACATATTACCACACAAGAAAAACATTTTGGGATATAACTGTATAACTGACCATTAACACAATGCTGTAAGTATATAAATAAAATGGCATATAAATGAAATACTTGACGAATATATTCAGGATAAGACATCCCGCTCTCCAATGTTAATAGACTTAAATGAGAAGGCACCAAATCCGGCAAATGTTTTGAATCAATGATCCCAGATTTAAATGGAAGGAAGTACATGCTGGGTTTTTTTTCTGATAAGAGAAATGAGGTGAGTAAAGAGTGATAATGGACTGACCTTGCCCTCTCTTCTGTAGGTGGGGTAATAATTAACAGAACATGCTCAGTCAACCAATTACTCATCTGTTTTGAATTCAAACTCCAAAGTGAGAAGCATCTTTACAGCTGCTCATCATCCAACAAGGATGATGATGATGTACCAGGATGTGAAGGCATTTAGTAGAAACCACATATGTGATAGAAGTGGTCAGAGTTCATGATGGGATTAACTGCCAGAGCCCCCATATTTTAAAAAAAGAATGCATAAATGTGTGTCAGTCCACCATTCTCAATGCAACAAACATGTGACAACATTCAGCTCATTTTGTGCCTGTAAGCCACACCCAACACACTACAAAAAAAATCTGTAAAACATTTATTCACATTTATTATTTCTTGCAACCTTAACCTTGTCAGTGTGTTTTCCGTCCACAGTTTGTGTGTAATGATATGACATAACAGATACTTAACTGATGAAGTTGAGAAAAACAGGGCTGTAGCACTAAGATGGTAAATTATATGAGAGCTAATTAATAACTCACAGGTTCAACTTTACAGATTATGCAAAACTGCAGTCAGACAGTAGAATCACATTAATGTAGTGCCATAGAATAAAGTAATGCAGAAAAGCTGTAAAGTAGACTATGATCCCTTAGTCTACCTAAAAAATGTAAGTCAAGACTTTAACCGAAGAAAAAAACTGTAAACTATACAGTCCTAAAAATAACTTGCTCCTGCACTTATTGACAATGCAATATTCTTCTGTCTTAGGCAGGAAAACACTAGAGACACTAGCATAGCCATCTAAATTATATTTTCCCAATTGTACAGGGTTCAAAAAATGTATTGTGGTCTGTTTAAAGACATACAAATAAAGACCTTTTAATTCAAATACTGTATTGTAACTTTGTAACAAAATGTATTATGATCAATATGAAGATGTCCAAAAAATGTCCTGGTCAAATACTTCTTTTTTAATTAATTCTGGACTCATACTGATGAATGACATGTCATTTAAAAGTGGCTAAACTTGCTGATTAAATGTTGTCGAGGGAGGATTGTTTATTTGAACTCATGTTGTTGATAAGAATGAGAATCATGCCTTACCAATTTCAGTATTCATTCTAATAAGCCTTAAGCACAGAACATTAAAATATTCTTATCCAAACTTTACCAGTGTTTATGTATTTTGTGCACAATGAACAAACAATAATCAGCTCCTATTTGTGCAAAGCACTATTAGACAGTTTGTTGTCTAAAAACAAGACAACTTTTTGTAGCTTTAGGATCAGATATCAATGACAGGATATTGTTATATTAAATAAAGGCATCACTTAGAAATTCCACTGGAGACAAACATTTTCCCAGTCAAAGATGGTTTAGTTATAAACAAGCGTTTAAGTGAGTTGCTTATAATGGTCTTTATTAACTGTGCATTTCTTTCTCCAGTAGATGGAGACATTTACCAAAGATTCTGGATAGGATGTCGAAGGAAGATTGAGAAATATGTTGCCGCTAAACTGTAATGTTCACCACTTTCTTGACTACGAAGACAACACACAAAAAAAGCTATTTCCAAAGAAATCCATGTACCCTTTTCGATGAACACAAGCTTACCATTAGTTGTAAGATGCAGTTCAAAGAGCTAATCCAGTATTGCAGTGAATACAGTCTTAAAAAACAACACCAGGCAGCAGGTCACAAAGTTCCCCAAGATCTATCTAAGAACTGCTTTTTCTAAACTCGAAGACATTTAGGGAATCTCATTCCAGTGTAAATCCTAGACTTAATGTCTAGGGCTTTAGTGTGCAGGCACCCTTCCTTGTTAATGTGCCTCTGTGTATTCGGCTGCTGAGATGCACTTTCACAAACTAGAGCCCAGTGAAACGGCAGATTAAACAAAAGCGTAGGGGGTGCTGGCAGCAGGTTGTTCTTTGCGTGCCTGTGAGTGAATCCAAGAGGCAGCGGTGATTACCAACAGATGCAGCTGGGGATCAACTGAACCAGACCCATGGTGGCACTCAAGCTAATTTTCATACATTAATTCACTAATGTACATTCACTAATTCCTTTTGGTATGTCATCATAAAGTGCAGGATCACACTGAGGAAATGTTTCAAAGTGACAGTCCTGAGAATGATAAGTTTTATCTGAGAGGCTGAAAACAAAGGTTTTGACTGGCAACCAATAAATAAATTTGTTTACTGAAGCAGTTTGCACTGGGCTTCAACTTCTGACTTCAAGCACAATGCATCTCTTAATAAGTAAATACACAATATTAAAAAAACAAAAACAAAAACACAATGCCTGAAAAAAGATTTTATTGTTATGGTTGATAAATCCTATGAAAGACCAAAGCCATCATAAATGACTGTACAGTCAAAGCCTGATACTGCATATTCCTTTGTTCATTGACCTCCATTATTGTCCAAATTCTATTAAAAACACATATTGTATGTGTGTCAGCCTGTTACACTGGATGATATGTTCTTCTTTTATGATAAACAGGGCATTGTACTTTTTACAATCCCACATACACCATCATGCTCCCAAAAATACTCACAAATACTAATCCACTGCTGGAAACAGTCCCCAAAAGGCATTGTTTATTATACATAGTTTAATTGAAAAAAAGTGATTGGTGTTTGGTAAAAAGATAGAACACTAGCACATTAATTTTTTTTTACGCCTTAAGCAGCAAACAATCTGCTTTAGACTGAAAGCAATGACATTGTGAGCAAGTCAGAAAGAACTGAGACTAAAAAATTGCATTTTATTTTAATGTCTGATTAATTAGGAATAAGAAATATATAAAATAATACCAAGCTTCTTAAAAACTGCAGCTGACTTTGGAAAATATTTGATTGTGAAAGTTTGCGTGGTTTATACAAAACACCAGTATGGTCCATAAGTGTGAAAATGATCATTCAGAATATACACATGCAGTACAGTGGTCTTAATGTTCTTCCGTGGGATCAGTAAGATTGGACTGAGAAGTCAGTGAACTCCTTCACATATTGTTTCTCCTGTGCTCCCTCATGCCTGCATCACCAGGCCTTGCTCTGCTTTATCTGGCCCTTCACAGAGGTCTGCTACAAAACCTGAAGGGCTTCTGGAATCGAACCTCTAGGGAGACAAGAATACAGAAACTTTTTTTTAAAATATACTAGACAGGGATAGAGGAAAAAAGAAAATCCTTAAACCGAAATGAGGGAATTCCACAAATTACCATTTGTCACAAAGTAATCCTGTTACTATTGCAAAGAACATGGAGCGGTGTAAACATGGAAATAGACTGCTAATATGGATGTAGCTTACAAGCAGAGGCTCTGTTCAGTTGAGATATACAGCTGCAAACCCTGTTTCAGATCCACAGTAAGGAAGAGTGCCACAAAATTCAATGTGGTTACAGGATATTTGCTTCTACAGGGAGAGATTAAAATTTTCAGATTTTTTTTTCTTTATTTATTCTATACACATCCACATTTCAACTCATTTTGCTCCCAACCTTTGCTAACCAGTTACTCTTCCCAGTGATCTAATGGCACCATTCATGGCTTGCATTGCTGCAGTCAGAAAACTGATGAATATTTAGAAGCATTTTATCTTCCCATCTGTACACAGGCTTTATCTTGTCTGTTTCACACATTGTAAGCCAGTGAGTGCATGGAATGAGTGACAAGCATATAATCTTGATTGCATCTTGATGCTATTACCCTATGCTGCCAAGCGCTCAGGTGACAGCTGGGGGATAGTGAGGAGATCTTTGGGAAAAGGTGACATTGGATTTTATGCACCTGTGTCGGCAATCAGCAGCACAGCACAGACACAAGATGGCGCCAGTCGAGTGAGTTCGAGCAGCATAGTTTGAGCAGTGAAGTTCAAAAAGTGAGTCCAACTGTGTGAGAATATTTTCAGCAATAATTTATGTAAAATAATAAAAAGGAAATAACACAAAACAGAAGTTGCCTTTATAAGGCTAAAACAAAGGCAGTCCTCTTTGTTTTATTGTCACAAGTTTTTTTTATCTTTAGTTTATACTGCTAACTAAACAGATACACTGAACACAGATATTTTTTTGCATGTATCTCAACATTCATTGAACAATTTGTGTTAAATGCTTTAAAATTATACAAAATGAGATTCCTTCAAATTCAGTGCATGACAAATTGTTTTTGACTACAGATGCAGACTTACTAATTAAGGCAGCATGCTAATGTGTTGTTTAGATTATTGAGTATGTGTAACAACATGAACCAGAATTGCCTCACGGTCATTTTTCTGGTGGCAATAATCTGCCTATCCTCAAATTATGCCCCCACCCATGCTATTTTTTTTTTGAGGGGGGGCAAAAGTGACTCTCCTTTTTCTTTATTCCTCCTCTCTCTCTCTCAATGACTATCAGCCTGTTTTGCTCTCAGCTTGCCCCTATTAGGTGCCTTAATGCTGAACAGCGTGGCCTATCTTCAAACAGGAATGCTGATGATACTGGCCCTGCAGCGGTGCCCCCCCCCAGCCCAAGCCCCAGCCCCAGCCCCAGCCCCAGCCCCAGCCCCAGCCCCAGTCCCGGCCTGCTCCTCTACACAGAGGGCAATAAAGACACAAGGAGGATTAGTGTTGTGTGCCTAACAAAGTGGTTGCCAGAGAGTGAGAGGGCCATGCCCATGGGCTCAACCATAGCCCAGCTCAGCTCCTCGCGTCTCTGTTGAGGTCCCCCCCGCTTGGGCTTCCCTAAGGTCCGCTCTCTCTCAGGGAGCTCTGTGGATGTGTGATAGACTCTGAGTGGGTGAATTCATGTTGATGCTAAAGAGGCAGAGGACGCAGACAGATAATCCATGGCTTAAGCAGTGCTGTAGTAACTTTCCCCCTTAAACAAGGGAACATATGTGCAAACAGTTAAATTTAATTCAATCACACACTCTGTGCGCTGTGCATATTTTTCCGTTAAAGACTTTCCCATAGCAAGCTCAGACAAAAAGTTACAACTCTCTGACTAGTAGGAGCTTGAAATTCACCACCAGTAAACCCGCGATCGTGTAGTTTAGCCCACACAGCAGCCTGGTAGTTCGATACAAGAGTAGAACAGTGTCTTTGTATGTTGATTTATCCCGCTCATTGTCCAGTGGAAAAACATGTTTTGATACAGAGTATATGCAGGATAATGGCCTTAGTATGTTTATGGATATCTCTCCCACTATAACCAGTGTGCTTATACAAATGGAACACCATATAATTGTACAAGTCTGATAAACAGAGGCCGTGGTCTTGTAAATGTTGTCACATTAGATAGGAGTGATACATCTGAGATTACTGTGGAAGAACATGTCTGTGGGTGCCGGCCTGTGAGGACAGTAGCCTCTGGTTTGATGGAGAGCCGTGTACAGGACAGGACAGGTGAACCAAACAGCTGCTACCCTCGTTTTTCCTTAAAAACCCCAGCGTGACAGATCAGGCCATGGCTCTCACAAATAACGGCCCGCTTTTCACACGGTAGCTGTCTCAGGCCACGTTACACACGTCTTTTAGATGGTCCATTTTGTGCGTTGGGTAATGAAATTTACGCCGGAGACCCCAGAATATGCAGACATATGGTGGCTATTAATGCTCCTTTCTCCCTTTTCAGCCACAGCCCTCTGCCAAACAGTATGGTCTGTTCCCGCCTGTCTGTTTTAGGTCCTCTTCACTCCTCAAGCTGTTTGCCTTTTACCTCTGTCACACCAACCAGGATTCACACAGCAGCATGAACCGCTGTGTGCAGAAGAAAGGCCAAGTTCTGTTAATACTTGGCTAAGTTTACATGTTCATTCACACTTGATTATGGGGGAAGCCTTGAGTTCTGAATGGTTACAGTATGTCTGAGAGGCAACAAGGGAGGGGCAAACCCTTAAAGAACAGATACATAATGAGAATATCCAATACATATTCAAAATATTAAAACATTATTTCTCAAGTTTAAACAATCCGGAATTTATTTTAAAAAAGGACAGAGGAGTTGTCAAATTTTTCACAAAATACATTTTAATACTTTCTACTGGCTGATGGACACTGGTTTATCATACCTTGATTATTCCAGTTTTATTCTTAAGCAGTATTGCCTAAGATATTACAGCTCAGCATAATTCATGGTGCAACAAATTTAGCAAAACATTTTGATTCTGCTCAGGTTTTTTCCTGCTCAGGCCGCTGGATTGATGGCGGCAGTACGCTTCATTCTTTGAACAATGTACCGAAGCAACACCGAAAACTGGTGGTAAAATATCCTTTTTCCATTGCTTGGTAATGGAAATGGATGCTCAATAGTCTCCCTCTGCAAAGTATTATGGAGGTAAAAAGGCGTGCAGGTGTAGTCTATTTTTACCTGCATAAGCCTTTATAGATTAGCACAGTTTACCAGTCCCTGCTCTGCTTTCCGTACACTTTCCTAACTCCAAAATTAACCGGATTCTACTCACTTAATCTCCTACTTTTTATATAAATGTATACTGCATTATCTGACTCAATGTCTGAGACGTTTCCAAACAATTTTCCTTTAAAACTTCTTCAAATTGGTATTAAAAAAAAAAAAACATTCCCACAAAAATGATGGCTTCTTTATTGTTATCGAAGAGGGTATTTGCAGCTTGGAGTGTAATTTTTCAGGGTTTTGGAGGAGACAAACTACCTATAAATAAATCCTATGCCATCTCAATTATGTCTGTTTTTTCCCCCTCGCTCTCCCACACTTTTGATTTACACTTTAAAAGCAGATTGTGATATATCCCTATGATTGGAAATGTTCAATGCACTTCTGGAAGTGGGTGCACTGTCCTGTGCAGATAAGGTTGCGAATGCATGATCTGTCTCTCTGAAATAGAAGCCTGACAAACAGTGCTGTCTCTCCCAGACACAGTGGGAGAGGAGTGTGCTCAGATGGAAGCCTTTGAGACCAGCCTTTTTAATATCGGCGCCGCTGTAACATCAGTAAGGTGACATTTCGGCAGCACCATCAAGATCCAACAGTGGCCATGCTGCTTCGACAATCAATTATCCATGCATAACATCCCACCAGTGTGTGCGACATGAATCAGTCCTGGACCAGGCTTCTCCTCTGCCTTGATTCTCAAGAAAAGAGAGACCTTTCATTCGACCCTTAAGAAAGAGAGAAATGCTCTGTGTGCTGATAAGGGAGTGAAGAGAGGAAAGTAATAAAAAAAACGGGTAAATCAGGGCTGATATTTATTTGCATTATCTTGAAAGGAACTCAAATTGGTTTCATTCCAGTGACTGTGAATTGTGATCCAGAGAGGACAATGACCATCTCCAAGCAAGAACCAACATTATGATTGAACGGGCAGAATATGTTCTTTGTATTGCTTGGTGGACCACAGGGATGAATGCATATTATCTGCTGCCCAAGGAGAAGGAAATACATTTCACAGCACATATTGCTCATATCAGTTTTTGAGACCAGTTTAGTTGTTGTATGATTGTTATCAATGGAGTAGCTGTGTGTAATTTACTTCCACAAATAACTGACATGAAGGACATCTCCCCACCAGACTGCGAGATCCTCCTGTACTTGGGGGGTCTTGTGCATAGATCAGCAGACACTTTAGGCTAAAAACCACTGGTATTGTGACATTTTGCCTTATCATTGCTTATCCTGAAGTGTTTCACATATGTATGCTTTTAAGAGAAGCAAACAGAAGTGCCGTAGAACAAGCTTGTGGTAAAAAACAGATATTTCTTCTGTCACTTTAAAAAGCTCTAAAGCATATATATCTTGTGGTAATCAGCCCATGAGCTCAGCTGCAAATAACATGTATGATAACTGTGTTAAGCATAGGATTGCGGGTGCGGAAACCTCACAGTAAGTGAAGTCAGAGTCAGAGGACCCAGTTTGGCACAGCAGTCTACTCCCTGAACCCACAAGCTTTCTCCAGTGTTTGACAAACAGCACCATTCCCTCGCTTGCCTTCATTTCCATCTGTATGCTATCACTTGGCTGTCAGCGGCCGGATTGGCCTGTAGTTCGCAGGATGAAAGGGAGAGAGATCCTGTTGAGTGAATAATCTTGCCAGTTTACAGAAGAGAGTGGATGTCAACTTGACAGACTGTGAGTAGCACACAGATTTGGGATTCATGGGCAATCCCATAGTCCCTTTAAGTCTGGACGTGTGAATGTGAAATCAATAGTACATCCATACAACAGTTTATTTGCTGGACCCTGGAACGCTTTGTTATGAAAATAAGAGTCATGGATCTTCACCTTATGGATTGAGCACACAGAATAGGGGACTATAAACATGGGCTTTCAGCACAAAAATCCCTACATTTCCCTTTTTTTTTTACTGTAAATGCACTATTCAAATACACCTATTTATCAACACAATGCAATTTCAAAAAACATGAAACCAGTGCAAATGATCAGGCGCAGTGTTCATCTTTATGTGAAATCCCTCTTGTGTAAAATTCCTAATTATATTCTCCGTGAGTGGGTTAATTTTAATTACCATATTCACCTGTGATGCTTCAAATCCAAAGTGTCACATCCTGAAGGTAAAGCCCACCATTTGAAACATCTCCCCAGGACTTTATACACACCACATACAAACCACTTCAACCTCAGACACTATGTCACTGTGATCTGTATCATAGGAAATATTCAATAGACTTCAATGGCACCTTTATAGACATGTGCATCACTGTGTACGTATAACATAGCTGTCTGGGTTGGCACCGCCATCATGCCCTGCTGTTTATTTGATATGCAAAGGAGTGCTGTGGAGCAGCTCCACGGTCTCTGCTAAAGTACTTTACTCCTCACATAACCCAAAGTGGCAGCAGCAGCATCAGGATGAGCTCCAAGAGCGAGGTGGCTCCCTCTCAGTAATTTATAATGCACTTAACTCCTCTACCCTGTTGATTGTCTGCATTACCAAGAATCAAACACGAGGCAAAACAAATAAAAAATGCCACTTTTTATTCTGGTTTAACACCGTCGAAAGCACAAGTCTTTCATTATGTTCTCGCTCATTCACACCGGGGTCTGTGTGGAACAGAAAACAGGGATTACGGTGGCAGAGGAAAACCACTTCAAACTGCTTCCATAAACACCATCAAAGAATGGCGTCTTGAAAAGCCTGGGTGAAAAAGGAGTGAAGAGGGGAAAAATAAACATAAACGTATCAGTTTGGCTGTGGTTGAATTCAGTAGATTGGAAAAATGCCAAAAATATCATTATCGAAAAAACACTACCGAGTTTTTTTGGATTTGTGAAACTGACACTGCAGGGGAATCTAACCACACCCTTCATGCCTTTACGACAAGCCTCAGCCTCCCCAGAATGCCGTGCTGCTGCCTCAAGCCAAGAGTCATATGGACTGCCCATTGCTCGGGGTGGAGGCCATTATTAAATGCGCTCTGTGGAGGGCCTGCAGGTAGCTTCCAGGATCAGACACAGAGAGAGCAAGAAGGGGCTGTTTGGCTTAAGTGTTTTTTATTAGGATAGATGGAGACCTAAGCTCCATAACAGGGCTTCGGCTCTTTTCTCCCAGACAGGGGCCCTCTTTCCCTTCTTACTCCACACAGGCTCATATCAAAACAGCGGCCCCTTGTAGACACGCCGCTCAAAAAATGGCGTGTTCTCCTTTTTCACTTGGCTCAGCTTTCTCCCTGTCAAAATACGAATGCTCTATGGTGGAATTCTGCAATTTCCTTTATCATCTGCAACAAGCCCATATCTCAGCTGTTAGGTGCATAATTAGCGCCTCTGAAAACAAAGCTGTTTCTGATTGACAGGGAGACCATCTGCATGTGTGTAAATCAACAAAATGAGAACTTGTAAAATATCTGCACATCTTTTTGTGAAGGTCTGTGCTCCAAACACAGACCTTCAAAATACAAGCGTGCAAGTCTGCCAAGTTTGAGTTTAGGCTCCACCCCTGCTCTCCAACGCTGCAGCACATATTAGAGCCAGCTGGACCAGATGACATAACTTCCTCCTCTGGTTGTAACGATACGGTGACATGTGTAAAGCCTGCTTTTACACTGCCCATCACTGACACCAGAACACTGTGAACATCTGCTGCGAGCAAGGACAGTAAGTCGGGGAAGAAGATCGTCCGGGAAAGCCTTTATCCTCTAATTTGTTGACCAGCAGCAGTGGTAAAAAATCTCTCTGATGTAAAAAAATATGTGTGAACTTTACGATATCTCACACACAGTGCACATGTGTCGGCTACAGCAGTTTTATTCTTATTTTATGTCTATGAAATATAGTTAAAGGTATGAGAAAACAATTTGAAGAAGACTTTAACTTAAACATCCCTGTTGTCATCAGTTAAATCTGTCAACCCAGAAAGAGCTGTATAAAAAAAATCTGGCTCCAAACGCTCCTGTTATATGTGTGGGAACTGCCGTGGTCTCTCACTGGGCACAGAGGAGGAAGAAAAAGAGGGAGGAATAGTAGGAAAGAGGGATTGATTCACTTGAAAGATCCAGCTGTTAGGCCATCCGAACCCTGGGAAAGTCTGATAGTGTTTTTCATGTAGGGCCGATCACCTCGCCAGCACATCAGCATGACTTATAAAGCCTCCTTAAAAAATGTAGGGGAACAGGTGGACGGGAAAGTTTGGCAAATGGTGAAAGAGGCCGAATGCCAGGTCTGCTCTCTCTGCCAGCGTTATATGTTGCTTTGAAACCCCCTCCCCCAATTGTATTTTACCTCCTGCTATGCAATAAATCACTTTATTTTGCTAATTTCTTCACATTCCTTTTTTTCAGCATCTATTAAACCACAATCCCTTCACATATTTGCTCCTCCACCCCTAATGTATAGATTTCTCCATGTTTTTTCACACGCCCTGTATGTTGTGTGCAGTAGTTTGTGTCCATATAGGCAGGTAGATATGAAAAACTCATTCCAAAGCTTTAATGTGGTGCAATGCGGTCGAGGTCTGTACAGCAGTGTGTGTATTGACTTCTCTGTTTCTGTAATGTTTCATTGAATAAAACAAACAGCCAGCCCCTCAATCCAGTTTTATCCATAACCTCTGAAATGAGACTTTATGTTTCATACAAACGGCATCTCGGTTACATCAATAATCCTGCAAATGAAATCGATTTCCCCTCCCGCTCTTCCAATTCTGATCACAGCTGGGTTCCCCATATGGAGTATTAATGGGGTGGAGCACCCTGTGCCTGATCTAAAGCTGGAGAATTCTGGGCACACCACAACATCAAATCCCACTGTAATTACATTCATGCAAACACAGGGGCCCTCTCCAACACAATATGGGTTGAAGATTGGGATTTGTGTGCATTGTTTTTGACGCTGGAATTGATCTTGAAAATTGTTTGGTGCAATTTACCAAGATGCTTAAGAAAATTGAAGAGCACTGACTGTGTGGCATACAAATGTCTTGTTGTGATGAGCACAATATAGGAGCTCGAGGTGGCTCATCTACATTTCTGACAGCAATGACTCTCTGGTACAATACAACAATGGCTAATCATTGTGTTTTCCATAAATTCAAATTATAGAGATCATGGATCTTGACAATCGTCACTCATCTTTTTTACTTAACAGGAAATTCTCCAAATTGAAGATGAAACCAATTTTACCCATGCAGATGGCTAAGCAGCTGGTTCTTCTCAATTAGCTTACACATGTATTTGAGTCCAATTTTGGCGCTGTATATAAAAAATTCATTTTGTCAGTAGATTATGCTATCTGACATAAGGCTATTGTCTTAATTCCTTTAGGCTGTGGTGGAGAAAAATCACTAAACATTCAGAGGGCCAGGCTATATCCTGTCTTACAGACGTCGCTATCCCATCATGCACACCCCAGCCTCCTCTCTCCAGCAGGTGGGGGTGGTCATGCACCACGCAACACGGTTATGGGTTTAAGTCTGAAATCTACATACTGAAATGACTTCAGCTCTCTCACACAATGCCAAACTTGCTGGAAGTCTGATGAGTTTATTTCATCAATTCCAGAAATGCTGCAGCGAGAGAGAGGGAGAGAGGGGGAGAGAGAGAGAGGGAGAGAGGGAAAGGAAGAGAGAGCAAGAGAGAGACGGACAGAGGAGAGAATCTATTTCTACATACAATAGCCTGTGTCCATCATCCTCTGAGTATATATGTGTGTGTGTGTGTGCATGTGTGTGTGTGTGCACTTACATCCCCTCTGCATACGCAGATGTGTGGAAGTAAGTTTGATGTGGATCCTCTCTGCCCTCTGAGTAGCACAGTGACTGCTGTCCATCTGCTCCAGGGTCTCAGGTGTGTGTTATCTCTTCCTGTGCCCCTGGGAACTTTCAACAGATATGCCAGTCAGCCTGGGCTGAACTGCTCTTGTAAATTACTCACTAAACAGCCCTGCCCTGGATTCTGCATTCGGGGGAAAATCAATTATTTGACCCCCCCTTACATTTCACAGTCCATTTTCAGCATGCTGGGGCCAATTACACCCAGCAGAAAGACTACTCTTTATGTCATTCCCACGATGACCTCCATCTTGCAGCTCCACACGGAGCACTGTTAATGCACCAACTACAAGCACTTGTGCCACGAAGGAGCGTGCTAATGCACTGGTTACCCACACTTTAGCCACACCAAGCACACAAATACAGCAGCTGAGAGGCAATACCACAGCAGCACACAGCCGGCTGTGGTGTCTCTCAACTGGGAGGTGATCATCGCGTGTCCAGTGCACTGAGCGAACGCCACTGACGGTTTGACAGCCCTAATGAAAGCTGATTACCAGGAGGCATCTATTAATTTGTCCTTAATCATGACAAAGAGAGTCTGTGGCTAACAGCTGTGAAATGGCAGCCGCCGCGCGGAAATGAGGCTCAGGGAAAGGCCGGGGACAAGGGGTTAGGCCC
Organism: Acanthurus tractus; assembly: GCA_029783725.1. NCBI lineage: Eukaryota > Metazoa > Chordata > Actinopteri > Acanthuriformes > Acanthuridae > Acanthurus > Acanthurus tractus. The sequence goes on from JAQNCA010000014.1 coordinate 10,457,944, forward strand.
TGCGCTGTCATTAACTGCCTGCCATTGTGTGTGCTCGCTCAGAGCTTAGCTACAGGTAACTCAATAAGATAACACAGACCGCGCTCTGCCCTGGTCTTTGTGAGCAGCTATTGCTGTGAATCCTGGGCGGCTGAGCAAAGAATGGGAGGATATTGGTTTGCATGCTCTGAGCAGGAGTTCTTATGATCCAGGTGAGAAGCTGACAGTAACAGGTTTAAGCTCTGTTCCTTCATCTGCTGGAGGGGGGCTGAGGGAAAAGTCAATCAGGGACCGAACAGGTTGCTGAATAAGGAACTGAGCTGGCTTTTTAAAGAGACACAGTGCAACAAATGTATTCTCAGGCAAGCCCTAATTTTAGATTTTTAGAATATGAAGACATAAATGACAAATCTGTCTTGTGTTGGAAATTAACCAAAAATAAAAAAACTAACAAAAAACAAACAAAAAACAAATACCGGCTCCAATATACACAGATTTCATGCAGGGAGGGCACATCATAATGAAATCATCTTATTTGAATATTTACAGCTGTGTCAAATCCTGGATGAAGCCGCTTTGGCAGATTGGTGTGATGTTCAGAGGAGGAGGCCCCTCATAATGATCGGCCTCGATAGAGTGGTTAAATTGGTTTATGGGACCCTTCGGAGGCACTGTGTATAGAGATAATTACAGTGGCTGTCACAGGATCTGTGATTTCAACACCACCATGTGTTTAACCCATGCAGTGTTTTATCACGAGACTTTTAATCTTTGGTTTTTCGGCTCTGTCAGTAGGCACAACAACACAGACACATGCTTTTTGTGTAAAGCAACAAACAACATATTAGCTTTTTCTGTATAAACTAAAGGGAAAATTTTCTCCCAAATTGTCACTTTTTCTCTTTGGCCTCAGCTACATAAAATCCAAGTCAAAGTTTTTGTTGTTTGACTTTGTTGTCTTGCAGAAACAAACTAATGTAATCCAGAGTGGGTTTAACAAAGCAAAACTAGCAGGATGTTTAATTTTGGTCAGTGATCCTGATTTAAAAACACTGAATTAAAATAAACTGGGTTGGATTGTTGCTGTAATTTCTGTCCACTTTTAGCTTAACCACTGGAAGCCTAACTTAACCAAATGCCACCGCATCATTAATGTTAAATGATCTGAATAATTCATTTAATGCAATAATTAAAAAAATTTTCATTAAAATAAATTTCTGTCAAGTCACTATCCATGAGCAGATGTGATAAGACAGTGGTGACTGAACCTACGACCCTCTGATGAAAGTATTATTTCTATTATTATTTCTAGAATTATGACCTGAATGTGTGTTGTGACATTACATTGCAGGGAGTAACTGAACAAGACGGAGCAGCCATAGTGAGCTGTCAGATGAAGAGCTGCAGTCAGCAAGCTGCACTCCTCCTTTTCAACAAGTTGCAGACTCCTCTCAGTTTCCCTGTGGTCTGCCGTCTGCAGACTCATGCTGCTGAAAACTGAACAGGGTTACTCACAGAATGATAAAAAAAAAAATTCTTCTCAAAACAACAGAAGTTTGTTCTGCTGTCCCAAATTTCTGTAACTTGAAGATTTAAAAAACCCATTTGCTCTTCCAAGCACTGACCACAGGTGTCGCCAACTCAACCAGGACTTAGAGTTTTTGAGTTTTAACCTTTTCATAGTGCACTACTGCAAAGGTACAATTGTGCAGTGATTTTAACTCTGTCGTGCTTCAGAAGAAGTTTGACAAGTTTAGATAATGAAAGTCGGGACACAACTCTGAGGCCTTATTTAATCTCTTATTCTGCAAGAGTTTGATCTTTAGGAGTAGAAATATAGCCATTTTGCTAAATAACAGCATCATGTTTGTAAATAATTCTGTGCTTCTTTTTTTGTGGTTTTGCATGTGTCTAAAAACATTCATTAAGACCGGGGAAAGACTGCAGAGCAACATGACAAACAAGGCAAAGCATTTTGTTTGGCTTTGTACAAATTCATCAGTGGAAAGAAAAAGTCACCTGAGACTCTGCTGAGACGCTGACTGAAGCCCTGATTCAATTAGATATGAGCTCTTAAAGATACAACAAGTATTTTAACTCAGGAGGGAAGAAAACAGCCACAGCTGGCTTAAAGAGAAACCCACAACTGACCGACACTCACACTTTATGTTCTATGTAAATATATTGTAGAAATACCAAATCAAACTAATGTGGTTGTCATTTAAAAGTCTCAGGAGGTAAAAATTTTGTAAGACTTTGTGCTCACTTGGGATGTCTGGTCCAATATTCTTCAAAATATTTAACACAATTTGCATAAATTTTATTGTTCACTTGCATTTTACCAGTAACTTGCATTTAACCTGTATGACCTTTATGGGAAAAATCACATTATGTACAATATTTGCATCCTTTAGTTGAAACATTATGGAAGGGGCATCAGATATAAGGGTTATAAAATATATGTATATCTGTGTCATCATGGTTTACTGACCCTGACCCTTTACCTTCTCTGCTAAGCATGTGAGGAAGTTCAGACTGTGTATTTATTAAGATTAAAAGACCTTGGGGTCTCTCAGTTTGACCTTGCTCTCTGGACTAACTAGGCTGTTTTTTGAGCCTGCAAAGTAAATACATACATTCAGTTTTAAGACGACAGAGATTGAACTGAATTTTTTTCTCCATCATATAAGTAACTGTTCTTTTGTAAATGTACTTTTTAAATTACAAAATCAAATCATCTATCAAATCTGTGGGCTACAAAACTAAAAAAAATATAAATATGAATAAATAACAGTTGTGACAGAATAATAAAACATCAGCATTTTTATATTTGACCAATATTAAGAACTGCATAGTTTAATCAACTGATTTAAGTGGTAAAACATCTACAAATATTGAACTAAAGAAATGAATTGTTGTAGTTAATAAATCATCATACAAGTCCTCTCCTGTGAAGTAAACTTTGAAGCTGCATTTAGCTATTAACCAGACAAATGCAAAAGCATTCTTACTGCTTAAGTGCCTTTTTGCAGAACGTACAAGCCAGTGGCTGAATGTACGTGATCAAGTGACTCATTTAAGCTTTAAAAGAGAACTCAGATGTCACGTTCTTTTTTTAGTGCTCTTACAATAAAAAACCCAGACACAAGGTGTGTTTCATAAAATGTTTTATTGGCATTTAATTGTTGAACACTTTGAATTTAACTGTACTAAAGAGACTGAATGATGCAGTGCAGCATGGTGAGTATTTCTGTATTTTTGTTTGGTTTTGGTGGGTGTTGTCAGTTTAGGGTTGGGGCAGCAGAGAGTTGAGAGACACCGCAAGCCTCACGCTGAGTCCCCTGGTGCTGCCCCCTCTCATCTATGAGAAGAGTCTCTTCTCCCCTGCTAAGTTTGCAAAGTCCAATTTTCAGCTAATATGGAGGTCGCAACAGCAGGCGCAGAGGGCGTAGTAGGACATAATAGCTATGGGATTGTAAATATTGGTTTTAGAGAGACACAATTGGAGGGCAAGCGGAGAGAAATTTCCATAGAGTATGTGCTAGCACCATTGGAGGCCTTGGTGCGGCAGAATAGATTTTCCATTCTAGTGTGTCACATTAGATTTTCGGAGGTGCTCAGTGGCAGGTACATGTCATTAGTAACACTTTAGCACAGTAATGAACCTTTTTATTTATCCGGTGCTTCTCTCATGAATGAATAAGGAGCTGCTCCCCAACTGTGCCCAGCCGTGAGGAGCAGACAGAGGAGGCAGAGAGAGAGAGGGGAGAGGGAGAGAGAGAGAGAGCCTGGAGCACCATGAAGTCGAAAAGGGGAACATGGAGCCCAGGGGAATGCTGAGGAGGGTTAAATGATCATTATTGTGACAGTCACATTCACACACACTAAAACACACACACACCCACACACACACACACACACATACACATGCACTCGCATATGCATCAGTGAACAAAAGAGCATTCACACACATGCACACAAGCACACACACACATATACTCACACATGCACGCTCCCCACCTCCGCTCCCTGGGGTCCTGATCTGACACTCTATTTACACACACATTTACACAGTCTACTCCCTCCTTTATAAAGCTGACAGGTACTTAAGCGGTACATTACTCTGAGGAGCTCAAGCCTCACGGCGGTGTAACCAAACTGTCCATTCACTGCTAGCCTTGTCTCAGTGTTCATTCATTTAATGGCCTAAAGAGAAATGCACCAGTAACGAGTGCTTGTACTGGGCAGGCCAGGCCAGGAGCTTGACGCTAAGCATCAGGAGACTTTTAAAGATTTCCCGGGCTCATTGAGTAGGAAAAAAAAAAAATCTGTCAGGGTTCAGTAGCTTGTAGAGACACCAAGAGCCTCAGCGGAGTTTCAGTCACACGGGAGCTCAGCTCTCCAGACCTGCCGATACCAGCTGAAAACCAATCAGTGCATGTCTGTCTTAGGTCAGTGAGTCCGACCGTCGTAATACAGGTGGCGAACCTTAATCTCAGCACCTCCTCCTCCTCCTCGGCTCCTCTCAGATCCCAGCCTGGTGCAGTGAAGCGGTTAGAGTGGCAATGGCTGGTGTGGTCAGGGCCCCATGTCACCCCCAGCATCCTCAGTGTTCATTTCCCTTTCATCTTGAGTGTGAAATCGCTGCTGGTGCAGCACTGACCTCAGCATTAAGAGGTCAACTATTGAAATCTGATGTGCGCCTGTCTGGCTGAGGGACTTCAACAGATGGAGGGAAAGAGAGGGAAGGTAAGGAATAGAAGGAGAAAGGAGGCGTCTTAAAAAAGACTCATCTTAACAAGTTGCCCATCTTTAAAAACATTTGAAAAAGTTGCTTTTGCCCAAACTGTGGAATCTGTTTGTAAGGTGAGAAACAATAAAAGCTTTTGGATCAAGAGTCATTCTCTAAACTCGAGTCACCTGCTTATTTTGGCTTGTTTCACTTTAGAAAAAACGTGAAAGTAGACAATGACAACATTGTCGTCTTTTTTAGGAGGAGAACATCTTTATAGCCCTAAAAAATCAGTGGGTTACTGTCTGCTGCTCTTATAAGACCAAAGAGGACATAAAGAAGTAAAGAGAGGAATTTAGATACTACATTTAAATTTTTATCCATTTATTCAAGGTCATGTTCAACATTTGGACATGCCTGTTTGTTTTCATCTTAAAACACTCCTATACATACTGTAAGTAGCTCACTTGTTACCTCCCATTTATTTGCAAGAGACATGATGTTTCTGCTTTCATATTTTTCCTCACAGTTCAGGGCACTAATGTCTCAGAGTAGAGAAACTCCTTAACCTCCAAACTTTGCAGCTTTTGGCAGCTTTTTGCAAAATACATGCCAGAACTTCCTGTCTTCATGTGTTTCAGACATAAGGTTCTGCATTTAAAGTCAATTCGACACCTCATCTCAGTATGAATCCCCTCCGAAAGCATATGTGATACGAAGCGTCAGAGAAGTTTGAGGTCTTGTCTCATATTTCCCATCGGCTACACTTTCATCCCTCTCTCTGCAGCAGACCACCCCTAGCAGCCCTGCCCAAATAAGGTGTTCTGCCTTCAATACTCTCCTCTCTGAAGAATCTGAGGAGTTCAGAATGTGCCGAAACTTTGGATCTCAAACACAAACATCTTTTATTCAAAGGGTGTCTGTAATCACAAATAAATAGCATTTCTAGCGATGAGCACAAGGCAGAAGAGAGAGAGAGGAGTCTATCTCAGGAGCAGATAACTAGTAGATATGATTCCTCAGATAAGGAGCAGTAATTTGGCTTTTAGAGATAGCTCCGGGGGCCGCTGTGCTGAGCTGCGCTGATTTACTGTGTGTATGGGAGGTTGTTTTTTTCCACATTTTTATCTCTCCTGTTGAAGGGCTTTTCATCTCTGATGATTTTCCCTCTTTTTTATGTATTTCCCCCAGAAGGTGAGATCACAAACCCACAGAAGGCAGAGTGGCATGTTTTAAAGCGATGGACAAAATACAAATATTTGAAAATGTATTTCATGGTAATTATGTCAGGTTTCATGGCCTTGGCACAGTACTGAGGCACAGCCTGGATGCCTTAATTTGTATAGAAACTGTAATCATTTGTTCATTTCAAGGTGAAAATTGCATTTTTTAATTTAAATTGTATCCTGCGTGATAGGCTATTATCTAGAAAAATTGTCACTGTGTATGGCGGTCTATGCCCTGCCGTCACGCCTGTTTAGAGCCCACCTCTCCTGAGAAAGGGCTTATATATGAATCTCCTGACTGAATGCACCCAGCTTGTTCTTCACTTAGGGCCGCCACTGCACTCATTTCCATTTTTGTTATTAATATTAATTAGTTTGAGAGCACAGCTCAGATTTTAAATGTAAATCAAGCTTGGCTTCACAGTGATTTTTATCTCGCTCCGATTTCTTAGATTTACAACTTTAGTTGGACTCCCCCCCCCCCCGATTTCAAAAACTGCTTTAAAGGAGGTGTGCACTGGTGTGTGTGAATATGTGCGTGACTGCATACACCTGACAAATAAGTCAAGTTATATTTCTTGAACTTAATTTAAAATGTTCAAATTCAAAATATGTAAAATATTTCATAAATTAAAAATACAGGCTTTGATAAATAAGACAACTTTAAGTAGCAACAATACCTAATTTGACTGCTTGCTTTTTACTGATACATAACAGATTGTCTATCTATAATAGGCCTACCTGAGAGGGGTAACCATGAAATTTAAAATACCTAAAATGTTCTGAAAATAAGATTTCCCCCCTATGCAAAACACACGTTTGGGTAGGAAATATATGCACACCAAGCTGTGCGTCTGTGTCTGTGTCAGTGGGATCCTTGAGGTGACGAGCACAAAGCTGAGGCTCAGGTACACGGCGTATGCTGGCATAATTACAGGATTTGGAGGATTATTATACTGTAAGTGCTTTCATGGCGACAGCTGGGAGCTTTTTACTCCCCGTGACACATAATCTCAAAGAATAAAACCGAGACCCCCAGAGCATCTCTTAATCATTTCTTAGCATACCTGCACACGGCTCTGAACTCTCTTTCTGAAGACAGATTTGTAAAATTAGAATATAATTATCATATCGGGTATAAATCATTCTAAAGTCATATTTTCAAACATATTTTCTTTTAAATGCAAACATTCTTGGCCTGTTTTTCCTCACTGAAGGCCCTCAGTGGTTGTTTATGTTCTTCTTCTTCATGGCTTTCCCGACTCTTCAGCAGCAGGTTATTTATCACAGCATGGCCAGGTTCAGGAGCCGAGTCCTAAATTAGATCTGAATCAGAGCCTCTATTCCATGGCTCAATCTGAAAGTGAGTATGACCGGGCTGAGGCTGTGACTTCTCTATCGCTGCCTCCTGAGCGATAGGGCCTCCTGGTCTCTACAGCGAGGCTCACGAGTTTCATTTCCATCCCTGTGATCTAAACAAACCCATTACCGCCAGCCAGTTATGCACAAGGGCAGCACGCAAGCCCCGGGCCTGAGGACACAGCCCACGGCTAAGCTACCGTGGCACAGAGCCACCTTCAATGGCCGTATGTCCATATAGAGAGAGGAGAGGAGGAACGGAGAGCCCGGGCCCCTGCACTTTATCTAAACCACTCCAGAGAGGCGAGTGGAATCGGCTCTTGTGGGCTCTGTTTATCCTCTGCTCCTGTAGTCAATCAATTAGGGGATCAAAGGGGGAGATGAGGGAAGTGTCACAAAGCTCTCCCACACACCACCGCCTGAGCTGCCACCTCGTCCAGCCTGAGTGACAGCAGACCAGAGGGACCAAACTCTTAGGCCGGCACCTCAGGAGACAAGCTAGAGCAAAGGGGACAACCATAGCACATGCTAAGGTCTAATCTGGACAACCAGAACACAAACTTTTAGGGGAATATATGAGGGATGACACACAGCAGGCAAAGAGCCACCTAACAATGCATAATAAATGTGCCCAGAGGATCCACTGAAGTCTCCTCAGAGTGACTCACACAGAAAAATTTGCTTTAGAATCGATTCAGTAATCGAGCATATTCTTGCTTTATTGACGTGCTTCTCCAGAGGACAATAATATATTTTTTTTCTCAAATGCGTGTTTTGTAATTAGACACTGACAAGAATTTCCGTTCGCATCAAATTGAAGTGAGCCTGGATGATATAATGTGGTGATAACGCTGCAGTTTGAATCTGATTTGAATCCGAGAATCTTAAGAGAACACTAAATATTCTGCGTCTGTTTCCACTCGCTGAGCTTTTCGAGTCTCTCAAATATTTAATAAAGTATGAAATACAAATGATTGTTACCTCATGATAACACAGTCTAAATAGAAGTTTATTTAAATGAGTACTTATTTTATTTAGCATCAAAATGATCTACTAATACAATTTAATCTTAATGATGCTAATACTTTTGACTAGTAATGCCTTTGATGAGTTTTTTTCTGATTGCAAATAAACAGCAAAGTATTGGTAATTGATACTGTGGTATGGAAAATATAAATACCCCTCTCACAACGTGACTTGGCATACATCCTCTGCTTATTTACACAGGATTATGTACAGACATTTTATAGCTACAGTTACTGAAGACACATCAAACATGTTTAACAAAATCTGTCAGGACTGAGCGAGCATACCTATGGAGTGTTTGACATACCTCCAGCAGTGCTGTGGGTAAAAAACTGAATGGGCTCAACTGTTCTGACATGCAAAAACACAGCGGATGCTTCTGTACCACACCGGTTAGTTCCCCTGCATTTATATCATACCACAGAGATTTGCAGACAACATTCCCCGGCCAGTGGTGGGAGAGGACAGCGCTGCAGGTCAGCGGACAGAATGAAAAACTTCCTTTAGCTGCAAACAGACACGCTCTCAGTCTGTGTCTCTGAGTCTGGGACGTCTGAGCTCTCATCACTCCCTAATCACATCAGTGGAGCAGCCGCTGGTGGCCTGCAGGCTGCACTAATGTACTTGAACACACACGGAGGACACATGCATGCATGCAAACACAATATACATATGTATGCATACAGCATATACAAAATGTGCATATGCAGGTGCAGTCGTTAGCTTCACACTTGGGCTAAAACCAGCAATTATTTCATTATCATTTAATCTTCTGAATTTTTTCCTAATTACTTAAGAAATTCATGCTTTAATAAATGAGGTAAAATGCCCTTCATAATTTCCAAGAGCCCAATTATATCTTCAAATTTAATTTTGTATTTGTCTAAAACTCAAAAATATTAAGTTTACAGTGACATACAACATTGAAATGCAGCCAACTCTCTCATGTAAGAACCAATTTCTTTATAAATTAATTTAAATGATCACTTTATTACATAGATCAACTAATGTTCTGTAATGGATTAATCTGTAATACTGCTTAGCATTAACACACACACACACACACACACACACTCACACACACACACACACACAGTAAAACAAGCTGAAATCAACATACAATATGATTA
>JAQNCA010000014.1:10473812-10486885 GCA_029783725.1 Acanthurus tractus
ATGCTATTCCACCACTGTACTCTAAATCTTATTAAGGAACAGACTGAGGTGAACATATTGTTCAAATATCAGGTTGAACTGTGTTGTAGTCACTTCACCCTTTAAGTAAAGAGGTCTTTTTCCACCCACATTCAGTTTGAAAAAAAAAAAAAAATCCATAGTTCAATTTTAACTGCATGGCTTTGTCACTTTGATGTCCCCATAAAGTTCTTTCACTGCACATTAAATGGTTAAATGATACCGAGTCACATAAGCTCGTAAAAAACATTTGCAGCTTGATGTCTTCGTGTATTTCTGTCGCTACATGCTATGTAAAATAAAACTTCATAGACATTTTATTCTGACATAAAATGTGCAGCGCTATTCTCTACAAACTCTCAGACAGAAAATTCACTCTCGGAGATGAATGAAAAGCTTTTGGGTTAAAATTCTATGTGAATAATTTACAGAATGTGGTTTTGGATTGACAAGCTTGTTGTTGCTATATTTGATGGGGTTTTAGTGGATGCGTTCTGTCGCTGCAAAATGTTACTTAAGTTTTACACGACACATTTCAGTGTACATGTGGGTGCATTTAACAGGACTTGTGAAGTCAGAAATAGTGTAGCATTTAAAGAGCAGAAAACAAGCGCTTTAGACTTTCTAACATACTGTTTACACTCTTGCAGAGAAGACTTCCTCCCTTCTTTCTCTCTCGCCCTCCCTCCCTCTCTCTGCTCCCTCCACCTCCCTCTTTTTCCTTGCATACAGCGTCCTCAGCAGCCCAGAGTTCGTTTGTTGTTCGACGTTGTGTGAGTGCTGGTTTGGGAGATAATGTGAGCCAGGACCTAGTTTAAAGGACAATGCTCCAGGGCGTTCCCTGCCTCTCTCTCTCTCTCTCCCCCCCCTCCCTTCCCCTCCCCTCCCCTCCCCCTCTTCCTTTCCTTTTTCTGCTCCCTCTCTACAGATAGATTACTTTATAAATAATAATAAAAAAGTAATTAATTCTCTCAACTTCTGAGGCCTCCAGCCTGTGGCGAAGTGAATGGGGAAGTGTAAATTGATACAATGTGCATCCTTTCAGATAAATAAATAGCGCACTTGAGACACAAGAAGAGGCCCTTTCATACCTCCCTAATTTCTTCTACAGTCAAATTACATTTTTTTGTCTGCATGAATGTTTGACGAGATGTTCTTTGTTGGATATTCTTTCCAGAATACGACAATGTGACAGAAACAGAGCCGAGACAAACACTGAAAGTGTTCGAGAAATAATACAAACAAGGGGAAGAGAGTAAGTAGAAGAATTGAGTGCAGATGTGCTGCGAAATCCCTGTTATTTAAAATGAAACTTGTTGTAGTTATAACACTGTAACAACATCTTGTGCAATAATGAAATGTGCACCATTTATTTAGTATGGCTGTAATGTGCCTCAAAACTGTGACTTTGAAAAACAACACCACTGTTTGCCATCATTTAAGCACCTGACGATAACAAGTAGGCGCATGAACTCTTGCATAGGACTGAAACAACACACATTCAGAAATGTAAAGAGAGAGGAAATGGAGCAGTGAAACTATGATAGCCTATAGAAAGAGAGGGTAAGGGGTGCAGAGCAGAGAAAGTGATATAGAATGAGTGAGAGGAAAGTGGAGGCTTTGGGAAGTACAAAGACTCCTGTAGGACTGTGCTGGCCCGAGGGCTAGCCTGCCTGGAGAGCTGATAGGAGCCCCTTCTGTTCCATTCCCGGCGCCAGCGCCAACACACCCCACTCCACAAATACTCTTAATCTGCGCAAGACTGGATTAGTTCCTCTGTCACCGATAGCTCCCTGTTCTGCCCAAATCAAAATGCCCCCAAGATGTACCTTTAAGTTAGGCAGAGGTCACTGGGGCAGGCTGGGAAAAATGAGCACTCCAAGTGTCTGTAAGTTATCTGAGTGCTGCAGAATAGCATCTTGCACCTTAGCAGATCTGCCCGGCTGATACTCGCCTCAGCAGAGAGTGATTAAAGATCCACAGTGATGACACTGAATTTCAGATCAATATTTGAAGGCCAGTCCTGAGGGTGTGATTACAGGAAGAAAAAAGTGCTTAATTCTGTGACCCAGGAGTCACACACATCCAGTGTCTGGACAGTGTCTGACTTTGAGAACAGCAGAAATAACAGAGACTTTATAAATTCTTTTATGCATATATATATATATTTACAGAAACTAATCTAGATATTTGCTCAACTTTCTTTATTTAAATCTTAATTTAATTGATTAAAATCCTTATTTATCAGAAATGAATTTAACGCGAAGCAAATAAAATCTAAACAAAAATAAAGGAAGTAAACAAAAAAAAAAAAAAATAAGGACCCCCCCCCCCACCACCACCACCAGCAAGTCAACGTTCCTCCCTTCCCCCATCCCTCACATGAGAGGGCCGGCCCAGCGGGCAGTAAGGCCCCTCATCTGAGCAGACAAAATGACTATTTAAAAATAACAGTGATTGCATAAATTGAATTAAAGCATTTTGGTCATGGTGGAGGTGGCGCGAGGGGTGGCGTGGGGCCGCAGCAGACAGCCGGGATGGTGGCAGGCAGCAGATGACGGGCTCTGGCCTGCATGCCACTGCGTTAATTGGCCGCGGCACATTAATAAAAACTGAAAAGTGTCTTCCAGCAGCACCACATGATGAAGAGACAGAAGAGGAATGGGAGGTAGAAGGAGGGAGGAGGAAGGGCGGGGGCGAGGGTTGGTGTTGGAGGGAGAGAAATGGGCCTTTGAAGAATGTGGTGCGTATGGGGGGTGCTGGGGTGGGGTGCTAATTGTGTTCAATTAATTGGCTGATTGGCACTGACAGAATCTGGGCATTGACAAGGCCGGCACAGATGAGGACGATTAGTGGGCACTGGAACAAGCTGTCACTCCTCACAACATGTTAGCCTTCCTGTGCCTGTGTCTCTTCTCGCTGCGCTCCATGAAGCCTTTCAAGCGTACAAAGGAAGTCAAAACAGGCGGAAATGGACCAGAGTTCATATTTATTTTTGGGTTGTACCCCCCCCCACTTCTCTGTCTCTCTTTGCTAATTTTTATCAAACTAAATCCTCTCCAGCGCCACCTAAGCTCATGCTAGTCTTAATGTTCAAGGAAGCACAGCTGCTCAGGCCGCAGGAGGGTCCCCCCTCCCTCCTAAACATCCCACAGTATAAGCTATAAACTCGGCCCTGCACTAACCAGAGGTTAATATGCCGTCTATTGGACTGCAATTGGAGAACGTGTGGGGAGCAATCCTCTATTCTCTGCTAGTGATATGCTTGAGTAACTATGGGATGGATTCAGACACTGGGAACAAGAGAGGCCCCTTCAAAGCACTCACACAAACACACGCAGAGAAACACACACACACACACACACACACACACACATACACACACACACACACACACACACAAACTTTAGCTCTCCGCACCTTGCACCAATGCCTCTTCTAAATTAAACGGCAGATTTTCTGATTCCAGGAGAGTGGTTACAGCGAGGCCGGGCCCGTGTGTGTGCGAGGCAGCAGCTCCAGAAGGAAAGCGAGGCGGATTGAGGGAGTGAAGGAGAAAACAGGGGGAGAAAGAAAGGGAGGGGAGGAGAAGGCGAAGGAGGGGAGGGCGGGGGATGTTTGCTAAAAACAGCAGGGGCCAGGTCTAGTGAAAAATGTCAGGTCAAATTGTTCTTGACAGTGTTAATATCTGCACCTCATAGCCATAATTACATGTAAATAAATAGTGAAATAGCTCTCAGCTGGAGACTGAGAGGGGAGAGCTGCTGCATGAGACAACCAGCTGAGGACCCAACCACCTCCCATATTCTCATCTTATTGTCAGGAGGAGAGAGAGAGACATGAGCAATGAAGCACGCTGGCAATAGATACTCATATTTATTGCCCTTTCTTTTTTTGGGCAAAGGCTAAGAAAACTGTGAGTATTACATCAACTTTTCAAAGGGGTCAGAAGCTTACGTCCACACAGTGAAGCAGGGACCACGAAACCAACGAGACAGAGACAGAGGGAAGGAGGGACAGAATGAGAAGACGAGGGTGAGAGAAAGAGTCAGAGAGAGTATTAATCACAGCTATGCACCTGTCAGAGTGGCATCTGGAACTAAAAGGAAACACATGCAGCTAGACAACATCTCGAGACCTCCAGCTAGCAGGACAGGTTCACAGTAGAGCAGCCCTCCTTCTACCCCCGGCCGTCCCATAACCCCATGCACCCTGACCCTTGACCCAGAGAGATAGGTCACCCAACAGACACATCACCTGCCCTACAGACTGCATGTTATTATTATTATTATTATTATTATTATTATTATTATTATTATTATTATTATTATTATTATTATTATTTCAATACAAGTCACCTTCAAATTGTGTGCGTGCGTGAGGCTGAAAATCTCCGCAGATGAACATGTGACACAGTGCATGTTCATGTGTAATAGGTATTTTAGATAGGATCGATGTCTCTGCCTATACTTTAATAAAGGCAGTACCACTCTCCACCTTATAGGCATTTCAACTGCGTGGGACACACAGCATGTGAATCAGTCTCAGTCATTTTCCTCCTTAAATCCCCATCTTCTAGGATTTACTGAAATTCATATTGGCTGCCTCTGCAAGATAAATGTAAATCACATTCCCTTATATTTACTATTTATCAGGATGCAGCAGCTCACTTTCAGCAGGAAATATCTCTCACCCGCACACAAACACCCTTGCATTTAAATAGCATTTTTATTGTCCGCCATAGCCTTTCATCTGGGCGTAGGGAGAAGAGCTGCCTCTCCAGGGGAGAGAGTTGGAGCAAGAGAGGAAGGTGGGGAGAGAGAGGGAGAGAGCAAAGCACTATTGGCAAGGCATCATGGGATGACAAAAAGCCAAATGGAGGGAAGGAAGGTTGGTAGGTGAAAAATAGATTATGAATACATAAAGCTCAGACCGAAAATATTTTGGAATGAGAAAGAAAATGGCTTCACTCGGGTGCTCCGGAGACCTGAGAGATGAAGTGAGCAACAAATGGCCAAGGTATACAGACAGCGAGTAAGCTGCAGCAGTGTTTAGCTGCAAGCAAATGAGACCCAAGCTGCAGCAGTGACCATGATGTCCCCTATTAGTGGCACTGTTTGTAAAGTGCTCTGTAAAGTGTCATAAAGCTTTGAGTTTACACTGTGAAATGACACTATTTTTTCTGCAATTTTTAAAAATGTATTTTATAATTATCCTTCATAAAAGCTACAGTCCATGCAGGTGCAAGTGTATACACGCTGCAGAAACAAACCAGGGTAAATTCCCTTACAGAGGACGGAGGCAAACGCAACACGAGGATACGCAGCGCGATGTGTGCAGAGGTACATTTCTGGTGTCACAGACGCAGAATCTTTCCTCAGAGTTCAAAAGTGTTGCAAAACAACAGCAAACACTAATAATCTGTGCAGAAACAGTATAGCCAGTGGATATGATTTACAGTCCCTGGATTTTCTTGGCAGCTGCCAACAGCAGGTCTCTTTTTTCTGAAAGCCTCTTACATCTTTTTTTATACTTGCCAAATTGAAACAGTATTTGTTTTAATGGGAGTTCTAATTAACCAGTATGTATTCCCCCTCTTGCTCTGCGAGCGGCTGAGCTATGAATGCAGGCTATGTGCTCATCCCCTTTGATTTGTTGTCAGTGAAGCCTGCCAGCTGACACAGTGCCCGGTGAGAGGCTTAATGCCCAAGTTTTAATAATGTGGGGGACTACATGAATCTCCCCCTCTCATTGGTATTCAGGTGCAAGATGTCTTGTTAGAAGTCAGGGAGGGAGGCGGAATGAAGCCAGAGCTCCAGATTGTTCCGTACATTTTCCCCTCTCCATTTTTTTTTTTTTTTGGCAACGGCAAAGCTTGCTTCTTAAAAATAATTCATCCCGTTTTTAAAAGAAGCGTCTGCGCTAGCTAATGGAAGAGCAGCAGCACAGTTTGGAGTCTCCCCTGGCTTATCTCTCTCAGACAGTTGTGGGGAGTCGCTGGTGAGCATGGTGTCAGCGTGCGTGGTACGGTGCAGCGCCGCGCGGGCAGGCAGGCCTGGGGACACAGATCAAAGGGAGGCAGGGGTGAGAGCCGCTCTGCCTCTGATCCCGTGTACGTGTGTGTGTATGTGTGTGTATGTGTGGAGGCCCGGCCCACTCACACAGCCCAAAGGCCCTCCTCAGATACACACACACACACACACAGACACACACACACACACACACACACAGACACACATCCTTGTCATTCCAAAACACACAACACTTTCATAAAACTGCAAAACAGAAAAAAAGTTCCTTACAAAACTTTGTGAACTTCCTTCATCAAAACAGCAATAAGATCTCTGTCCATCGTACCTGTGGAGTTCAACGACTCGCCACGTCTCCCCTATCACACGGAATGACCTCTGACCACCACTGCAACACCACTGCAAAGCACTCTACACTTTAACTCTGCAAGAGTAATACGTTTTCCTCTTTTTATTTTTATCACCTGGTGTCATTATTTCTGAAAGTTTCTCTAAGGAGTGAAACCCAAGCTCTGCCACTGAGCTCCTCTCACATGGCGTCAGCTCTCCACTCAGTGCAGTTGTTTTCTTTCCTCTCCCAGCAGGTGTCCCTGTCATGCAATAATGAGGAACTCAACCCAAATGTCTCCCCACAAATGCAATGACCATGAACACCGCTTCAAAGAAACATTTGAAAAGTATCTGAAAGGCTCTGTAGAGTTTCCTATTACCAGGATTTGTGGAAAAATATACAATTTTCTTGAGTTTTGACAGTGTTGGATGTAAAAGCATGACCTCGTTAGTTAAATAACAGCTGTCTCTCCAAAGCAATATTCCTTATTCTCTTGTAAGAGTTTGAAAATTTCAAATTTGAGGTGTCATGAAAGGCCATTTATATACGCGCAACAAAGGCCTATTTCAAATGAAAAATTAAAAAATGAAATGGTGTATAATGAAAAAGCAGCCATAAGCTTAAATCTTCAGGTAAAGATAGAAAAATACTGGAATGCCTGTCCACTGTGCCCTTGCCTTTCCTTCCTCCCAACACCTGCTGTGCCACTAAATGAAACAAGACCAACAACAAAACACACTTCTGGTTTCATACCTTTTGCCCAGCCATGCACAGCTTCACTCTCACCACCCCTGATATACTGCCTCCCTCGACCAGCCAAACACGTTGTATATCCCACAATGACAGCGACCAGTTTGAGTGTGCATGGCTTTTCCACCGCCTTTAATGGGAAAATGTGTGCTGTCGGGATAGGTTATGGGATTGGGATGGACGCGAGCTCCTGTCGGGACTGCTGAACGCTGCAGGATTCCATTACAGACTTGGCACCTCGCCACCGCAGCCCATTTACTGGGAATCAGAGAATTTTTGTCAATCTTTACAGCAACAGCTAGGCCATCAATGCCAGACACTTGAAGAAATAGCTTGCACATACCAATGCACAAGCATATCTCCTGCAAACAGATGCTGTCTGTAACTTACAATATCATATTCTCATTTCCATCTTGATAGAGAATCTCTTTGTGTTGCTTTTTTTCCATTACAGGGAAGGAAAAACAGGAGAGTGAAAACACGCTGTAAATCAGGAAAAATAAACTGTGAGGAGTCGAATGCGGGTCGATCTTTTTCCAAAGCTGCAACTGATTTTACATTCAAGTGAAATTTGCTTAAATGCAAAGACAAAACGAGGTCTGACTCAGACAAGGTAAACTTAGCGTTTATTGTGTGAGTTTTATGTGGAAAGCTACATGTTTGTGCAGAGAGAGAGAGGGAGAGAGAGAGAGATGAGGACTGCCCAGCCCAGCAGGACGCTGCACCACAGAGTGAACTCTGATTCTGCTGTCAGTGGGAACATTCATCTCCATGCTGAGAGACTGATAGGAATGCCACACAGCATTCTGCATGCATTCAAAACATTTCAATTCTGTGCAGTGCAAACAGGGTGTGACACATCAAAACATCCACACCACACGCTCAACCCCTCCCCTAAAAAAAAAAAAAAAAAAGTCTACAATTTAAGTTCTAAATAAATGAATGAATTTTAAAATGCATTTCAGGTGTTTTTTTTTTTTTTTTAAAAAAACACTTTAATCAAACCCATTTGATATAGTAATTGAATAGTGAAAATCCATGCTGTACAGTTGCCCAAAGGCTCCTGTCCTAATCCTCACTATGACAGGAAATGTTTAATATCCCAACACATTCTTGAATGCCTGTGAAAAGAGGGGGAGAAAGCGACAGTGCACCCCATGCCAGTATTAGAGAGAGCCATTAATGAAAAAAAAAAAAAAACGACTCCATGTTCCTGGTGTTTTTCTGCAGGTTTGCAGTGAGAGCATTAGCAGTTAAAGCCCCTGTGCCACGATTAACAATCAAACACGCTGTGAGCCTCCATGTTATCCTCCGTCGCTCCAGCAGGAGAGAAAATCTCTTTTTTGTCACAAAATCCTTAATTCTTTCTTCTCTGAAGAAAGAGGGTAATACCAAGAATGTTTCCAATCTGCTTTGAGAAATATTTGAAGAAAAAAAAAACTCCCAATAAAACACGTGCGAGCGACGGGGTAATTGTGGACAAATGCAGCATTGAAATTCATTTTCAACTCTTTACACACCATTTCAATCTTATTTTCTGCCTGTTAACCACATCTTGTTGGTGAGGGTGGGCAAGACTGGCCAGTATTGATGGGTAATTGTGTATAATTCACTCCGTACACACGATTTGCATCAATACAAATCATTTTTCATTCTGTGCCACTTAAAGCTCAACCCTTACCATAGAGTCGCATTTAAACGCTCATTAATGGAGGTGTCCAAAGAGGTTAATATGTGAAATCCAGTTTTTTTTTAGAAGAGGATGCAGACAAACGTGCACATGTAGTATTACGTGTTAAGATGGTGCAAAGGAGGATGGGTAGAAAGATATTTATGGTCTTTCGTAGATTTAAACTGCAATTAGGAAACCTAAACAGCCTTTGTCATGACAGGAGGGCACCAGAGCACATGAAGAGGTCAACAGGATAAAACCTACGACCAAACCTCACATGTAGAGAGCATATTGCCTGCCACTCTGCCTGGAAATCATGCAGTGAAGATGAGATGAGGAAAATCACACATAGCACTGGAGTCTTCCAGCTGCAGACAATTACGTGAAGAAGATTATGGGTCTACATTTATAAGCTTTAGCTAATTATTTCATCTGCATGTGTTCTCAGTGCGCTGTGCGGGATTTAGATGTCCCAGGAAAGTCGAAAAACCGCTGTTTGGAGCAGCTCGAGCACTTGCGGTACTATCAAGATGAATTTTAATTTGTTGATGTTAATCCAATTGTTTTACAAATGTAGCAATTTAGAGTAGCTAAAATAAATCCCAGGGCTTTGGAAGGCGAACATAAAAGCCCACACTGGCAGTTATTTTGCTGAACATGCTGTTTCTGAATTTTAATTTCAGTCAAATACAATTATATTTTCTGAACGGGGAGTGTAGCGAGGAGGAGGGGGGGTGGTAGCCTGAACAATGTGAACGCGTACCTATATGTGGGAGCATTATACTTGCAGACACATTGATGGGAAACTTGTTTGGACTGACCTGCGGGGAGAGCCCATTGCCGACAGGGTTCATGTGGTTGCTGGATGCTGAGGGGCTCATGAAAGTGTCGGAGTAGCTGGAGAAGCTGTGGCGATTGGATGAGAGACCATAAGCAGAGCTGCTGTCAGCACTCAGACCTCCCTGGTGCATGGAGGACGGAGGCAGGGGTTGTGGTCTGTGCAATGTGCTGCCCTCTGACAGTAAGAACAACACAAACAGTGCAGCACAGTTAAGAGAGAATCAAGAAAGGACAAAAAAAAACTCTACTAAGAATCCTAAAACAAGTAGCCTCTAAATTTAAGCTCAGCAAGTCATAAGTCATGCATTAAGTGTCCCTCTTGCAATTTATTAATAGAAAAATGTCTCTTTATACATTAAAAGTGCAGAACAGAAGTGACCTGTTCTTGTAACCAACAAGAAAATAAGTGAAGGCTTGTTTCTGTTCCGCAGTGACAAAGATGTGATTGTAAACATAACTACTTGCTGCACGGTTCTTATATTCTGCACATGGTCCCTATATAATTTATAATGTTATTAAAATGGACATACAATATCGATGGCATGCCACAAAGAAATATAAGTAATGTAATCTTTACAGAAATTAGATTAAACTCAGAGCACAGGACATGCAGTATGCAGTGGAAGGAAATGTTTTGTGAGGCTGCATGCAGAAGTGTCAGGCTCACCCTGCGATAGCGTGGTGCTGGGGTAGCTGGAATCTGGTAGCTGGTATGTTGGTAAAGTTGGCATCCCTGTGGGCGGAAACCCTCCGGGAAGCAGGTGGTTGAAGGCCGCTAGCTGATTGGCCCCCGCCTGTTTACGCCACCGAGCTCGCCTGTTGCTAAACCACACCTGAAAAGAGGAGTATGCACAACTTAAAAATCAAAGCTTTTGATTCTTTGCTGATTTTGTTTTCTGTCACTCAAACTTCCGTTTATGTTTAAACTGTGTTTTTGTATACAGTAGGCTCTCAGTAAAGTTTGCTGGTTCTTGTCGCCTGTGATTAATCTGCCAGTTAGTGCAAGTGGTGGAGCTGGTGGTAGCTAAGAGTCTGCCGTCCCTGTGGGAGCTGCCATAGAGGCTCAGTTGTCCGTCCCTGTTGTTCTTAAGGGGCTGAAGCTGTGATCTGTGTAAATAGGCTGCCCTAAGCCCCCTTCAGAGGGAAAAAGTCATTTAAAGGTCAGACGCCGGCCACTAGCCTCCACAACACACACCTCAAGTATGTTTGTGAAGCTATTAGATGCTTTAAGAGAGGCCATCACTTTCCCCTCGACACAGAGACACATTAACCCGCGTGCTACCACTGTGCTGCTTTAATGTGGATGTTTTTACTGTCAGTTTAAAGAGAGAGAAAGTATTTTAACTTTGGAGTTAAAACACAGAGCACTAAGGCTGCAAAATGGCAAAATGCTCACAAAATGCGCAGCACCGAATTCCTTGAATGAATGCAGAAAAAAAAAACTGGGACTCTTTTGAACTGCAAAGATTTACACATTTTAAAAAGGCCTCAGCTTCAACAAAACATGAATATAATCAGACCCTTTTGAAAAGAGCCAGCAACCTGTTCCATTTAACCAAGACAAGGCCCGGTCTTCACTGTGTGCTAAGGGTTGAAGGACATTGATCTATGCCTCGCACAGGCAATTCATCAGAGTTTAATACACTGTCAGCGCAGTTCATCTACTGTTGTGTTTCAAACGGCCCAGGCTATTGTGAGAGCACATGAAAGAGGGGGACAAAAGCCCCTCCATACGCCACCAAGAACAGTGGACACAAAGAGGGGGCGTCCCTTTTAAACAGGTCTTAAAGAGGGACACTTTCAAGGGGACTTAAACAGCGACATACTCGCTGCTTTTCGGGGGCTGCCTCTTTTTGTACACACAAACATACATATAAACTCGTATAGGCCTACAAGGGATCTCAGTCCAACAGAGATCTTAATTTGAATGTGTTTTTTTCCCCAGATGGTCACTGCCTCTGCAAAGACCAGGTGATTTTTTTTTTTTGTAGCCTATAGCTCAGTTAAGTCTTGAATGCTTGCTTGAAAGAAAACAGGGTGCAACAGGAGATGACTTTGTTGGGCAAACTTCAATTATGCGACTGAAAAACCAACAGGAAATCTTTATCTCAAGTCCGATTGCCTCTAAAGACCCTGTTTGAATCCCTCAATCAGCTATTCCAAAACAAATGTGGTGAGTGGCTCCAGTGAAATTTCTGCTATTGGGATGTAGTGGAGCGTGGTCCGAGGTCTGAACTAAGCTCCTACTGGGCCAGACAAACAGCTGCCTGGCTCAGGGGAGGGGGCACGGGGGGCACACCCCTTTCTTCCACACACTCCCCGTCACCCCACCCCACAGTGCCACTTCACCTCCGACCTCATCCACTCACCCCACCCCTCTTTTATGTTCACTTTAACTTCCTTCCCCCGTTGTCATCCAAGCTTAGGAAGGAGGTGTTCCATCACGGCAGACACAAAAGTCTTTAAACGCTGAAGTCCCCTTTCCTTTTTTCATCCACTGTTGTGTTTTTACTTCCTTTTCCCGCACCGCTTACGCACCACAACGTTCAACATTTCCTTTGCACAAGTAAATTGACTACAAAAGAATGATCAAAGTTTGACAATAAAATCTTTTGTAAATACAGAGCTTGTTCTGTTTGTACACTTTCATTGATGAAAAATTTATTTTTAAAATATTGTATGAGAGCTGTCAGTATACAGCAATATGCCGTCATATTTGATTTGCATCTTAAGCTAAACATCAATAACTAAGGCTGTTTCCTTCATGAATTAACAGTGTCTTCTTAAAAATGTATTTATATGCTACTAAACGGTCTTGTAGTCAGTTTTGGTTATCTAACTATAAGTGAGGGAGCTCCGTCTGCCAATCTGTATGTCCTTTGCAAAGTTTAAAAACTGTTGATCTTCTTTATTCTTGTCCATTTTATCACTGTGGACGCAAGACAGTTACTTGTCAAATTTGACTCAATTTGTCCAAATGTTGATGCTTTAACTGTGAACTTAATATTTTGTCAGTTCAACCTCATGACTCAGAGACAATTTCTGTCCTGGATTCTGTGGGCCTAGATGAAGCTACCTATTTAAGCCATGTCCAATTTTATCTAAATAGATCTCCTGAAAGTTTGAATTTGTCCAAATCACTTATTTTGAAAAGAAGTTTGTGCAATTTTTGAGAAACGTTCATGTGATTGAGGACCTAAGGGAGAGCAGTTTCCAGTGTGAAGTCAATCAGATGAGCTGTTTGGGAGAAAAATGTAAACAATCGTCCCGTTCTGAACAGACTTTACAACAGAAACGTTAACACTTTGTGTCTTTTGTTTGACAAAAGTGCTGCGATTGTAACCATTAAAAATTTGAAGCAGATACTGAAGGAAAGACAGATGACTGAAGGCACCAGTAAACATTATTATTTAGTATTAACATTTTGCGACTC